>JAFBJT010103990.1:0-19396 GCA_016785325.1 Chascanopsetta lugubris
ACCAACTAAGTTGATTACGATTAGTACGATTTGGCTCAAATGGTGAAAGCGTGCTCTCTCTCTCTCTCTCTCTCTCTCTCGCTCTCTCTCTCTCTCTCTCTCGCTCTCTCTCTCTCTCTCTGCATGCTCGCATTGAAGAATTCAAGTCACGCTGGTTTGTCGTATGCAGATGAGATCCCAGTGCAGCCGACTGAGCTGCCGTTCGTGTCTGTGCAGATTTATGAGCTTCTCTTAAAGCTTCCTTACATTTTTGCAAATGAGCGGGGTCAAATCAGAGCCCGGGGAGTGTGGTTACCGTGCACAGTTAAGGCTCAGACAGTTGGTGGAGAGTGGCTGTATGAATGCATGCGTGCATGCATGCATGCATTCATACCTCAGTGAAGGTTTTTCTGAATGTTGGATAGCACCATTGCCTTGTTAGACGGTGGATGACATCTGTACGTGTGAGCCGACTCTGATTTATTCATGTGAGTAACGTAAGATGGTGGTTTTAGTGAAGAGTTTATTCTTACACATGAGCTCACCTCTGCAGCATGTGTGTCCTTTACCTTTGGGGGAAACTGCTCAGACTTGTTCCTGAAACATGTTGGGCCCCATGTCTCTGTGGAACTAACATGTCATGTTGTCACAATAGCAACAGTGGCGATAAATCTGCTCATTACTTCCATAGGAGCCTTGTGTTTTCATATGTCTGTTAGCGGGATTACGCAAAAACCACTGACTGTACCGAAACCTGGTTTGAGTGTGGGAGTGTGTGGGCTGAGGAGGAACCCATTACCCTTTGCAGGTTACAATTGAGGGGGCGGGTCCAGGAGTGGTTTTTTTTTTTTTTTTCTTTCACTGTCTGCGCCGTTCCGAGATAAGGTGTTCTCGACAAGTAATGCAGAGATTATAATTATAAAAGAGGCATTTGTTGTGGCTGCTGTCTGAGGACAGCTTAAACGCAGCTTTAATGACCTAATGCCTATTCAAAATCTATCCAGCCCGTTCATATGCTTTTACATATGTATAATGCCCATATTGACGTAATGATACATCATTTGAGTATTTTGTGCATAGTACATATGACTATACGTGAAAGTATATTTGACTGCAGCATTAATACCATATGAAATGAATCACGTATGGTGTGTGTACATATGTCACATTTCTGCATTGGTGCTAAATAGATGTTGTTTTTGTGGCAGAAGCAGTTGTAGCTATTTTGAAAAACACCCCCAAATATAGAAAAAAACGTGAGGATCCATAGTGAACAAATTAAAAACACCTTCTAACAGTTTCCATATGTTTCCGTCAGCGTTAGAGATGCATCTAGCTGCTATTGTATGTAAATCACTGAGCGGAGACAACACAAATTCCTGTTGAGAGGGGTAAATTCACTTTCCCCCTTTGTTCTGTCTCGCTTCATAATTTCATAACAGAAACTATCAGATCGGTGTTACCATGGCTACGCGGCTGTTGCTAATGTTTTGGCTCAGTTAATTTTCCACCCCGACGCGATCCTGTTCTTTGTCTTTGCTCCCAGATAACAACGAGGTGGCTGCACCTGCAGTGAACGCAGGTACGTCATCGTAGACTTTCATCATCTATTCTCTATCTTTTCTTTCACCCTTAACCGCATTACATAAACCTCAACCTCTCCGGAGCCAAGTCTTGCTCCGTCCAAATAAACCGCCTTAATTGCCTCCGAAAGTAAAAGGCTGAGGCGCTTTCATCTGGCGAGAGCACGTCAGGGCGGCGGAGTGAAAACAGGTTTGTTTCAGTTCCTACGGAAACAGAGGATCCATAAAGAGAGCGGCCCTCTTCCCTCCATGCGTATGGACATTAATGCTCAGTTATCAGCATTTGAAGCACATTGCCGGGATAAGACAGACTGGGAGTTGACACTCCCTGTCCCTGAGCAACCATCACTGTACGTTGACCTGGAATCTCACGTCACTTCTCACGTTAGCTCAGGAACCTCCCTGAAATTATTAATGATAAAACCTTTTGTTATCATTTGGTTAAAAAACAAAAAAAAACAAAAAAACAAAGCGCATGTGTCCTGTTGTGCTGAGTAATGGGGAACTATATTGCTGTACCTCCCTGTTTTCAGGACAGATTGATGGCAAACAGATGTGTGTAACTCTCTCAATACAAATCACTGGAGGAAGGTTATGAGGCTGGGTTTTGGCCTGTAAAAGTTTTACCTCCTAAACGGTTCAGGGTATGTTTCGAGTAAAGAAACCACCCAGATGACCTCAGTTTGATATTTATCACAGTTCACCTATAGCCCCGCCCCCAATGGTCCACGTTTAACCTCTTCTAATGTTTTATTATCCTCCATTGGCTTCTTTAGCGTATATGTGAATTCTTGCTCCTTCAATTCACTCAGCATTGTATTTCTTTTATTCTTTGGTGCTAATCTGCTTCCCTCTTACCGTCATTTCCCTGTGGTCAGAAAACAAACAAACACTGTGACCAATCTCTGTGTATGCAATTGGATCACATGGAAATCATACTACATGTATTTGTACTTCCCCTCTGGACTCATAGAACAGGAACAGTAGTGTAGTAGGATGGAGAGAGATTTCAGGTTGGGTTAACATTGACTTAGGAGTAGGTAAGTAAATGTACTACTACTATTACTACTAATCATAATAATTATATATTTTACTTATGGCGCCTTTCTGGACACCTAAGGTCACCTGACATGCTTACGAAAACACAAAAACAAAACACAGATCAATTCAAACACAGGCAGTAAACAGTCAAAACAGAGATCGCAGACTGTGCTCAGAAGGAACACGCCAGTTTGAACTGCTGGGTTTCGATGGACATCAACAAACATATCCCCTGATTTACAGATATCTCTTTCTTAATGTTCATGGAAGAAATCTTAGGACCAACACACAAGTTGCAGTACCTCCATCTGGCCACCGTGTGTTTTTTTTCTTCAAAGCTCATTGTATTTCCCGTGTCCGTTTCCAATCCATCCTGGTTTTATGCTGGTGTAAATCCTTGCAACTTTTCTGGTGCGACACTTTCAATCTTCACTAACTGCCTTGATTGTTTGCATAAAATTCTATTTTTTGCAACTTTAGACAAAGTTCATATTTTTATTTTTTTATCTCATAGTTTGGAATACAATGAAACACTGGCATGACAGTAAGACCCATGAAGTGTGTGTTGTGTTCAGCGCGGGTGAGACATCAGTATTAAAAGAACACAAGGCAGCCTCACTCCTCACAATGGAAAGCAATTACATCGCCATAATCTACCCAAAAAATCCTGGTTAATCCTGCTAATTTCGCTGCCGCGGGGCAAAGGAACACACATGCAGACACAAAGTAAACAGTGGGGGTCAGAGTTCACCAGAGTTAACCTCGGCACAAAGGCCCTTTTTTTAAGATTTGCAGTGACACATGGAAGTGAAGCGGAAGGCCCTAAGGATGGGGAATGTCTTGCATTGTTTGGAAAGAGGAATAAGAGAAGAGGAGATGAGAGAAGGAGGACACCGTGACAATAGGTCGTCTAAGAGGAGACGATGGAGAGGAGGGGAAGTAAACAAAGCTAATTGGTGGAAAACAATGGAAGTAGAAATAGTGGGAGGAGAAAGAAAGTATGAGATTTGATGGGAAAGCCAGAGATGAGGGTAAACTTCAGTTGTCCTTTACATCAGTATTAGGCGCTTCATCATCACCCCAATGAGATAAGAACCCGCGGCCGTAAATCTGATGACTGCGGCTACGTCACCCTGCTCCACGGCACATGGTGTATAAGTCACGGCGGGGGCGGGGTGGGGGGGTTTCCCCTCCTCGGAGAACACAGAGTCAGGTTGACGTATTGTCCCTGACAGATAATATCCTTTAATCTGAGTCAACAGCGCTTGACAGGATCACCATCACACGCCTGCAGCTGGTGGAGTCTCCCGGCCCCTCGCTCCTGTTGTTGTCCTGTCCTGTCAGGTTGACGGTGGTGCGGCGCCGTGCGTTGGACTGCCAGCGTGTTTTTTGGTGAACATCTGGAGGACATTCCTCTCGGGTGGGACAAAGCCAAGATAACGTCACTGAAGATTTTAACCGGTATTTGGATTAATTGAGTATTTCTGACGCACGTCGAGGCTTGAAATCGGACATAAGACATCCAGGAAATCCAATAAGTAACCACCAAAATCACTTTGTCACGAAGGAGACATTTTGTGTCTTCTTGTCCTTTAGTCTTGTGAATGGGTGGAGTTAAGTGCAGCAGAGGGGGGGGGAGGGGGGGGCGCTCTCTCTCACTTTTTGAGAGGCCTCCATCAGTTGCAAGCAGGTGACCAATCACAAGAGACTTGGCCAGTGGGCCAATCAGAACAGTCTGCGCTGTTCTGTGAGGGAGGGGCACGAGCTCTACGAAGTGAACGGTGGATAGAGGGTGGGGATGACGTAGCCAGTGTGGGTGGAGCCGTCCTCCCTGCGCCGGCTCCTCCCCCTTGAGGTTTGATTGACAGTCTGATACAGACAAAAAAAAGTCGTCATCTCCTCACCGAAGATAAATGGCTTCCTCCTTGTCACCTGCGCCGTCCTTCCATGGAATTCCATGGTAATAGATCCAGTCACAGTCTTGCTAACTGACAATGACAACACAAGCTTTTAGTAAGAGCCAACTGCGACACAACATTCCGGTCTTTGGATGTTTACTTCCTTGTGTAAGGCAACTCAAAGAAAATATTTGCGCACGGAGCTTAGGTGAACTGAAGCCACTTAATCTCCGGCATTTGACACCTTCATACAAAGGAGGGCGCTTATTCACGCCTTTTGATCTATTCTCAGCCGCCCTCGCTCAAACTAGCCTCGGCGATAAGAGCGTTAGCGTTGAATAAAGGCAACGAGCCCTGGGGCAGGTCATCTCCGCGGACGTGCCGCCCCAACGTCGGGACTTGAACGCGCGGCCCTCGCCCGTCGCACTCGCCGACATAAAAAAAAAAAACCCGTTTTCCACATTCCTCCTGTGGATCTTTGAAAATCCCATCGGGCGCGTATCCCGCTCCGTTCCCATGATGCGAGACTGAATATTCTGGTTTCGCCCCACAGGGGTACGAAAGTCGAACCATTGCGGCCGCGAGGCAATCTGACAGTAAATGCAGGAACAGAGTCGGCTCCTCTCAGCCCTCGCTTCTCCCCATCGACTGGAGGCCGATTCATCACAGCCGGTGTAATGATTATAATCTGGTGAAAGGAGCTGCTTTTTACTGCTCTGTTATTAGGGGCTTCGTCAGGTTGGAGCAGGTAGAGGGCAGCCATGATGTCACAGGCGTATACAGACAGGCAGCGCGGAGGCCAGGAGATAACATGGCTGTGTGCGTATGGATCCAATCAAAGATCAGAGAGGCAGAGGGTGTGGCTCTCCCCATCAGATATTCTATCTGACTGATATTATTCAAACATTTCTCCCAGAGAACCGATGAGACCGCTCATGCAGAGTTCATGTGTGTGTGTGTGTGTGAGAGTGTGTGTGTTTCCAGACTGGTTGGGACTGAAATTCTAGACCTCTTAATGCCTCTGAGGCATAAAGTACAATGAGAGGAATAATCTCGCTCCTCCTTCTCCACCTTCTCCGCCTCCTCTGTGTCACAGTGCTGTATAGGATTTGTGCGATAACCTCATTTTCCCTGCATTGTCCTTTAATCACTGTGCTCCCTTTCTTTTGATCTCTTCAGCACCCGTTGCCGGCTCGATCGACGAGGGTAAGAGTCTTTATTTGCTCAGAATATGCTGAGTTATATAATAATCACATCGTGTAATCATTTAAAGTGATACTCAGTCAAAATCAGTGGCTGAGATGAGTTTATTTTAGAAAAAGAATAATAAAGACACACGACATAGGGTTTCAGTTCAAACAAGTCGGTTTTGTGACATTCTCCGAATTCTCCCTGTCAGTCAGGATGTAGCTTGTTCCTGATTGTCAGAGTAAAGACAATAGAACCACAGATGCATGTTTGTTCCTCTTTACATGAATAGTTCTATGTCTCACATGTGGCACGTAACTCCCTTCAGCATTCAATCAATCGTTTGTTTTACTCTCATCAGTGCAATGATATTCATTCCCCACCCATCGAAACGGTGTCATGGGTCATACGTTAACGGGGATCAACGGTACGATACAATCTGCTGAATCGATATAGACTATAGAAAATTGTATAAGTGTACAACACTCGATATACAATATCATTCAATCAAACACTATACTTGTCATATCATTTGCAGGAATCAGCTATAAAATAGAATATTCTGTATAGAAATACTGTTTGTGTCTGTGTCACGGTCACATCACTGATGGGGTCTTTGTTTTCTCTCTCCAGAACAACCACAGGCCCAAGGTGAGTCACAGTTTCTCTGCTTCTTTCTGTTGTGTCTGGTAACAATGTGCCCCCCCCACCCCCCTCCCCCGCCCCCCCCCCCCCCCACCCACCCGACACTCTCATACCTGCTCTATCCTCAGCAATCCCCCATTGTTTTCCGTTGTGCAAAGTGCCCCGAGCCCCCGGGGGCAGGTGTGTTGTCACTGCACGATATTTTAAAAGCCTTTTTTCCCCCCTCACTTTGCATAATTTCATGAATGACGAGTTCAGGCAGAGCAATGCGCCACTGTTTTACTTCCAAGCGGTAGAGTTAACATCTTAGGCTTAAAGGGTTAAGTCGGCAGCAACATGAAATAGCGACTTGTTCTTAGAGAACTTGTGGAAACAAGTTTCATCATTGTCACAGCGTGTCTGTCTGAATATTCATAATGATCCTTAAATCATTTCTTAACAACATTATAAAACTGCACAATGACATGATTTTATTTGATAATGTCTTTTAGAATACTGATGATACTTAAAGGTGCAGTGTGTCAGATTTGGCGACATCTCGAGGTGAAGTTGCACGTTGTATCCATCTCCTCACCCTCGCCCTTCTGAGCGTGCAGGAGAACCTGTGGTCGACTTCAGTTGTCATTGGAACTCAATAGATGTTTAGTACGTGCACTTTTACTACTGTGAAAAACATGGCGGCCCCTGCAGAGAGGACCCTTCCTTAAATGGCTCATTGGGAGGGGGGGGGGATAAAACATTCTAATGATTACGAAATCACAAAAATGTCAGCATGTAATTGTTTTTGTAATATTTTTTTCGAGGTGGAAAAAAAGAAATGACCAAAATATCACACACTGCACCTTTAATGATAAATATGGTTGTGCTAGCATGTATTCGCTTGGAAGGAGGGAGGAAAGTGGGTGGGTGGGTAGGTAGGTGGCTAGGTGGGTAGGTAGGGGGCAAGGTAGGAAGGAGGGTAAATAGATAGGGAGTGAGGGCGGCAGGGAGGGAGCATGGAAGGCGCGTAGACAGGGAGTAATGCTCATGGAGGGAGAGGCAGGAGGGTTCGTGAGCACACACGGAACATGTCCGCACACGCCTGTCACCGAGCCCACCTGCACTTCTCTCGACTCACTCTACATTCCTATTTCTTATATCTCACCTACTATCACCGACTCACCCCCCCCCCAACACTTATTTTGACAGAGTATGAGTCACACATGTTCTCTCGCACATGCCACTCCCTTGTTTTTCTCGTCTTTTTCCAACCCCCCCCCCCCTCCCCCCCCCCCCCCCACCCCCCCCCCCTCCCACTATGTTTAATGTCTCCCTTTCATTCTCCCATACTCCCGCCTCTGACTCACCGAGTCTGAGTCACGCACCGGTACCACCCCACCCCCACCCTCCCCCATGACACTGCAGGGACAGTAAAGAAAACCCTTTGTCCAGGAATCAAAAGCACATATAGATATCATCCGTAGACAGACGTTCTCTTGGAATCCTACATTGAGTAACAACAGATGCAGATTTGCACTTTCATCAGCTGCAGTGGTTTTATCATTTGGTTCATTCTGAAGTGTACGGCACCATAATACATTTTTTTTTTTTTTTTACAATCACTCACCTGGCCGAGCAGGTGCAATGACCCGATTTGCATGATTCCTTCCACCTCGTGTTTCATACATGTCAGTCGTCAACAAGAGGAAATATAACACGAAGATGAATAAAAATAACCTCTTGCTGGTGAGCCAGCTCTTAGTCATCCCTGTTACGCGACATCTTTAGTGTCAGCCTCCTTAAACACAGACTCATAATAATGCCTTGTGCTGGTTCCTTTACCTTTAATACACCGTGAAAGGCATCTGCCGAATGCTGTGACACAGCAGGAGAACTATTCAGATTATTAGTGACTCGGGTTACAGGTGCACACGGTCTCATGCTGTCGCCGTGAGTGTTTCTTTTCGGCAGAGAGAGGGGATGGGGAAAATGCTGGAAGGAGATGATACATCTGTCACACACACACACACACACACACACACACACACACACACACACAGGCGGCACGCACACGTGTCATTGAGCCTTACATTGAGCCACAGTGCTGAAAAGCCTCTCATTAGTTCATAATGGAACCCTGCGGTGGCGCTGAGCGGAAGCGTCTCCATATGCAGGTGTTGCACTGAGAGCGGTTCAGCACAGCTGTATTTTGAGAAATCCTTTGCACAAAGCATTTGAAATGTGTATTTAACGTGTTTTTCACGTGTGTGCCTCCTGCAGGATCCAGCTCCGGCTCTCTAGCAGGCATCCTGTGCGGAATCGCCGTGGCCGCCGTGGCGGCGGTGGTCGGGTACTTCACCTATCAGAAGAAGAAACTGTGCTTCAGTAATAGACAGGGTGAGTGTCGCGCTAAAGAGCTCACCTGAACTAACACAACGCCTCACCTCACCCACCACCTCCAAGCACCCGCAGCAGCCCGTTGCTATAGTAACCTGCAGTTACATCATTACAACTCTAAAGGTGTATCCGTTCTGGGCGGCCGTAAAAACAGGATGCCGCTCATCTGTTTTTATAAAAGGTTCAGGGATGAAAACAGTGATCTGCACATGTAGGTGATTGTACATCGCGGAAAGTATCGGAATTTATTTCTTTTATTTTTTTGTGCAGTTTCGGCCAAAAGGGACGATCGCATGTCAGTCTGATTCTGGATCTGCACAGGTTCATTATGGAGGATTTAATGGATTCTATGGGCGCCTCTTGTCCTCTCTCAAAAGATCTATAATGGCCCTCACAACACAAAAGACTCTCTGTGTCGCCAAGATTCAATTTGTCCATTCTTGGCTACTGTACAAACATGATCCTTCAAGACTCAATCATGCGAGAGGAGACGTCTGTGTATAAGAGAACAGCGGGAGGGTTTGAGCCTTTAAAGGTGCAGGGTGGTGACATTTAGCGATGAGGGTGCGTTTTGCTGCGGGATACCCTTCACCTCACCTTTTCCTTTCGAGCACATTGAAGCCTTCACTTATCTCTCTCATCATCGGAGGTGTATAGTACGTCCTCTCTGGGTCACTGTAAAGAACATGGCCGCCGTAACAAAGAGGCTGTTGTGAATGGAAGGGGCTCGTTCGAGGGAAATAACACAATAGCGTGTACATTTTACGGGATTACACGCGTCCGTGTAATGGTCTTATATGTCTGGAAAGGATTCGGCATGAATGCTACACACTGCACCTTTAATTTCAGCGGCGCTCTTCCGTCGCTCGGGCACATCGGGGCTCAACAGTCTGCGTCTGACACAGAGCAGACTCGGCTGCAGAGAGTGTTGTCAGTTTGGGTTCGCCTGCATAGCAAGACAGTGGATTCAGCACGGTCTCCATTTACAGTCAACACCAGCAGCAACAGGCCCGACAGGTTCTCGCCGATAACAGGCCGTGAGGATTCTATAGCGCCGGCGCGAGTGCGAGAGGCTGCTCTCTATCAGTCATCTAAATGCAAATAAAGACCCCTTTGAAAAATCCCATCTGTCGCGGCCCTCGGAGGATTCTCCGCGACACTTCTTAATGGGAATGAATGATTCCCCATAAGTCGAGAGAGCGTCGGCCCGCGGCTGCCCCTCCGACGGTCGGTGGGAGGTCCCGGTGGCACCTACGGACGGATTTGCGACAGAAAGAGACAGAAATGAATCGAATGATAATTAGAGCCGAGAAATATTAACAGCCTCAGAAATCCCCTCTGGCTGCTCCCGCTGTCTCTGGCTTAATTTACGGTTATCCAGTTTCACGATTATAGAGGAGGCACGAATTCCCCTCTGTCACATTAGCCCGAGGTGACGGCACGAAGTGATCTGTGTTAATTAGACGTCGCAGAGAAAGAGAGTTAAAGGTGCAGTGTGTAGGATTTTGGTCCTTTTTGTTATTCCTAAAAATATTACAAAACAATGACATACTGACATTTTCATGTATTAATTGTCACCTCAATGCATGATTTTTTCCCATTTCCCGGAAATGAGCCCATTAATGTATATTTACATATTTCCGGGTCCTCTCTACGGGGGCCGCCATGTTTTTACAGTAGCCCAGAGTGGACGTTCTAAACATCTTTTGAGTTTTAACGACAACTGAAGTCGACCATAGATTCTCCTCCGTGCTCAGAAGGGTGAGGGTGAGGTGATGGATACAGCATGCGACTTCACCTCAAGATGTCACCCCATCTTACACACTGCCCCTTTAAATTCAAAGTGACGCCTCGCTGGTGTTATCGCGCCTCTGACTGTCTGAAAGTGTCATGTCTGACTGCTTCTATAATCCCTTCTGTTCAGAAGCCGATCCAGAGGCTGCACGCAAAGCCAACGCAGCCGAGGCTCAGTCGGATCCGCAGGGTAAGACACACACACACACACACACACACACACACACACACACACACATACATAAACACACATAAAATACATGACATCCCTTTGAAAACGCTCTGACCTTTAACGGTGTGTTCCCCTCCCTCCGCAGTCCTTAGCAACCTGCTCAACTCCTCCTAGAGCGCCGACCATCACATGACTGACTGTCTGGACCAACTGCAGTCGACAAAGTGGCAATCTCACTGTTAGGCTCTATCCACTGTGGAGCTGTGTTACTGTGAGGCCCAGAGTAGGGCTGTGTGTATGTGTGTGTGTGTGTGTGTGTGTGTTAGAGTGTTAGTGGGCGAGCATGGATTTGTGTGTGTGTGTGTGTGTGTGTGTGTGTTAGTATGTGTGAGTGCATATATGTGTGGGGTAAAAGGAGTTAGAAGAAGAAAAAGCGAGTAAAGATCTTTTGTGTGAATATAAGGGGTTTTATGATGGTTACAATTTAAGAATTTGTTGAAATGATTGGACACATTTTCTACTTTTAACCAAATCCAAAAACGTTATTTCTTGAGTTTCTTTTTTTTTCTTTTTTGCAGAGGGGCCGTGAAAGAGATGAAATCTCAGATTGAATATGACCATGAGATGGCTAACTCATAGAACTACCTTCCCTTGTCCTTAGCTGTTTGGCCACCATCTAGTTCCAGTAACCCCGTGTGAATATAAACCCGTGACAGATTTCGATGTTGTAGTTGTTTAAACTTTATACTGAATTCTTACAAGTGGAATTTTGATTTCCTGTTCCTATCATTGTTTGAGCCATCCGTATGATTTAGAGAATTATTAATCACAATCTTTCCTTTTCTATCTACAGTATATCGTTATCTGCAGTATAGATGCAGGATAGATGGATTACAGGGGGCTTCAATAACTGCCACTGCATTCCCCTGGATTTTGGCAAAGGCCCTTTTCACTGCCGACAGTAAGAGTTGCGAGAGTAGCACAGACCCAGGGTTTATAAAAGCTGTCTAACCCTTTTGTTGGCTGGAGACCTGGAGGATGGGGTCCGCAGAGGCTTTGTGTAATGGCCCCTCAGCAGCTTGTTGGAGGTGTTGCCGAGCAACAGAGCGGAAATTGGGCGTAAACAAAATCGCTCTTTGGCACGTTAACGCGTGAACCATCGGCTGTTCGATTCAGTCGAAGCACAGCGCTCGAGAATTCCATGTCTTGTTGCTGCTGGGCTCGTCGCTGTCAAAGTCCGGCCTGGGAAGAATCCAGAGCACGTGATGGAGGCGTTGAACCGGGATGACTCAAGTCTCTCGGTGACGCAGCCCCCAAACCGACCCAACCCGTAATGTCCGCAGTGAAAAAGGCCTGTCCCATGGATGTATGATAAGAACTTGCCCAGTGGCTCTGATGCATGTTCCAGTGATTAACAGACATCTTTTCCTCAATGTTAAACCCTCTGGGAAAAAGTCTATTTGGACCACACTGTACCATGGAATCAACACCAAAGCTGCAGTACCGCCATTTGGCCACTATGTCATTTTTTTTTTTTTTTTTTTGCGTCAAAGCTCGGTACGCCTCCCGCCTCCCAGTTCTTATGATACGTCCCGGGTCCGCACGGATCCTAGGATTCCGGGGAATGCTCTGAAATGGTCCGATCTGTGTGAAGAGGGCCGCTGATGTCATTGAATGTGTGTTTGTGTTCATTTATTTGTGTGTCATTTTAATCGGTAAAGGGGCTTAGTCTTAAATCCTTGTCGGGTCACTGTCACTTCTCCTCAGTCTGTTCAACAAATCAAATCACAACAAATCACCCCCCCCCCATGAATCCACGTGAGATCAGAACCAATGATTCATTTGAAAATACATGATGATTTCTAAATCGGCTGAGGAGACGTGAGGTGGAGTCTGTTTCTGAACAATGGATGAATGTTCACCGTGACATGAACACATTCAAGAACAGATCATATTAGTAATGTATGTAGACCTTTGCTCTGATGTAGTCTGTGTTAATCTAGTTGTGATGCAGTAGTTTCTTCTCTATAGTGCCTTTCACTGACGCAGCCTGACTCCACCACTTTACCGACACGCAGAGGAGACTATGGAAATAACACAGTAGATGAATGTATCGGGAACCCCCCCCCCCCCCCCCCCCCCCCCCCCCCCCCCCCCCCCCCCCCCCCCCCCCCCCCCCCCCCCAGAGGAATGTAAACAAAGCGCTGGTAACCGTGGAACTGTTCCATTATTGTATGTGTTCACAGTGGGCCAGTTAGCTATCTTATATACCCAGTGTTTTCTCTGACTGACACTGTTTAAACAGCTGATTTCCTCTCTGTGTCTCTAAAATGGAGCAAGCCAGTCGCTGTTCCGGTGTTTTTGTATCATTCATAACTCCGCCGTACAAACACCATCCACCTGTGATTTTTTAAAAGTATGGAATCAATATTTAGCAGTGGTGCCGCAGAGCTGATAATCGTTAGTCGACGTGCTTGCTGTGGTATTTTGTGATTACTATTGTGAAATGCCGAGGGAAGCGCTCTTTGAAAGAAAACCTGAAGCCCAACCGCTTTTTCCTTTTTCAGCTGTAGCACAAAACTTCTGAATGTCTTTCCGTTGCCTTGCAGTTTTTTGAACCTGCTCAGCTCCCTTTAAACCGCTGGGGGAAGGGGGGGGGAGGGGTCACGGAGGTCACTGCAGTTCACCTGAAGCGCGTGCGTCAGTCGCCCAGCACCGTGTCAGCCGCAATACAGGACAGAGACTGTTTCGCCTCAAAACAAGAAATCTGTGATGTCACGCACCGACAGATCCTGCTGTTCGCGCCGCGCTCTGTGATAGGCGGAGTTTCTCTCAACGCGCTGAGCAACGGGATCGAGTCGAGTTCCTCGCAAAGCTCCCGCGCCACCTGCTGTGCCGGAGTGACGATGCACAAACGACCCACACGGTAAAGAATAGTACAAGCTTTTAGAAATAGCCGCCGATGCCTTCAGAACAGAGGATTGTCCTGTTTAACGCAGCTCTCGCCTCCTCGGTCGAGTCCAGCAGGAGTCGGCACGAGCAGGCCGCTACACCTCACAGTGCACGATGACAACGCTGACGTAGAGACAATTAGGAGCTCCCATCCCTTGCAGTCGGATTCCTCGTCGATTTGCCCAAACCAGAATGTAAACAAAGGGAATCTTCTCGTCGCCGGCTGTGTCTCGGTTTCAGACGCCGCGTCCTTTGTCCGCGGAGCCGGACGTCGCGAGCAAAAAGTGCCCTCGACGTTTTCTTCTCGCGCGCTGCTGCCGCGACCGCTTCGCCCGCCGCTGAGGTGTGGATGAACGTGCGCCTCCACCCGCCGGAGCCGCCGCTGCTCGGGGCTGGAAGGGCACATTTTGTCGGAGCTTTCAAACGGGCTACGTTCAATTCACGCCGCCGTGGCGCAATCTGTCAACGTACGAATCCCCGGAAAGGATGCAACCCTGGAACCGAGACACGGCCGTCAGGTCCTGAAGTGCATGCACTTCCTTCAGATAACGCTAGGGCACCAGTCATGGCGCCGACCGGTCCTGCCTTACATACCGACCTCTTGAATATCAGCGAGCGTGCGACGCGCGGCAAAGAGTGACGTCGTCGTCACCCAGCGAGAAACGAGGAGAGATGTTCCGCAGGTTATTTGAATAGCAATCTCTGCGGGAGAAGCACTTTCCTATCCTGTATACATCTTGATTCATCTGACACATTTAGACAATTCACTTGTTTTTTGTTCCTTTTTTCGGATTTAGACACGTGTGAGACTTTTTATTTAAAACATTCTGTGTTTTTAATTTCGTGTAGGAACTGTCTGTCTTTTTTTTTTCGTCATCTGGCACTTGTGTTGGTCTTCTGAAATTATGTAAATAATGTTTGAGGAGTCAATTAAACTTGGGAGTTGGTGTGTTATTCCCCTGCCAAATACCTGTGTCTTTTGTTCTGTGATGTTGATGACCTCATTTAAAGGTAGATTTTGCAGAATGTTCCTCCAAAAACTACAAAAACTCTGATACAGGTGCATAGCCCTCACTGCGTTTCCTTATTTCCTTATTGTTTGGACGTGTCAGTGCTGCTCATTAACCTAAATAACTGGCAGTGCCCGTTGTGTTCTCACCAAGTCATATCGATGTTGTTGAGCCGGGTCAAGTCGGAGGGGCCAACGTTTGGCTGCCTCTCTTCTCACTGCACCTTTACCAACTTCTGCTACTCTAGCCAGTATGTAACGAGTGCATCATGAGACCTATGGTGGTTTTCGATTGTCCATTTCATTCAGTTTGTCCATCCTGGGCTGTTGTGAAAACATGGTGGTCCAACATGGCTGCCCCCATACAGAGGACGGGCTCCTGATGTAAATATTAAGGGATCTTTTCAGGATTGTAGGAGCAAGGATTTGCAAAACATCTGCATCATTAATACGTATTCCAGAGCAAATCGAAATGAAAGTCATTTAAACCAAATGTTCCAGGTTTGACCTTGAACTCCAATACAGAGGTGACACGTGGCCGAGGTTCGAATGTGATTCATGGAGGAGCCTGTTTTGTGATGGTGCAGATTGTTTATCATTTCATTCATGCTTATTATGGGTGGATGAATGAGTTACCTTGAATCACTTGCTGGATTTGGAAATGGGGTTATGTAAAAATGAACCGTGGTTTCACATGTGGTCTGCCGGAGGCGTGTCCTCTGCCGGTCTCAATGGAAGACAGAGACCGTTATGTCGAGTTTTTGGGGGGGAGTCTCCAGTCTGTCTGTCTGGGACCATCCCAACACCTGTGAGGCGGTGGAATGTCAGCAAAGCTGCGGGAACACAAACAACCAACAACAGGCCTCGTGAGACACCACCCGAAATGCTTGACATGTGAAGTATTTATAGAAGTAACCTGGTGCACACGCCCCCGCGGCTGCGCGAGTGATTGATGGTGACAGCCTCACCTCAGCCTCCTCAAAGCCCGAGCTGTAAAAGTGTGTGGGACTCGCCACCTGAACATACATATCATTCCTATACATGAGCAGGGACTCGTTCCGAACGGGTCGGCTTCATTACGCCCACACACCGCGGCAAAGGCTGCCTATCAGAGCCGAGCCAATGAGCCCACGCTGAGTCATAAAGCAGCTGATTCGGCGGCAGGTGACTCAGAATCATCCGTCGTGACTCACACTCAGGTGTGCGGGCGTCCGCGGGCGAAAGTGACTCAGAAATACCTGAGGTCCAAAGGGATTAAATCAAGAACTCGACGTCGGAGCAGAGGAGTTCTCGCACGAGTAAAAGTCGTGTCACCTAAATGTCGGGTTATTGATTTACGGACACTGACAGCAGAGGGTTAATGATTACTGCGCGCAGCTTTTGCTGACGGAGGGTCAACATGTGATTCATCTTCAGAACGGTCTTTCCTCTCCCAGAGACAAGAGGGTCAAACAGACAAAAAAAGACATCAATTGTACACGTCAAAGTTCTTTTACATGTCAAAGCTTTGAAATATATGACGATCACCTCTGTGAATACAGGTCTCACACGCAGTCGACTTGTGGGGAAGCGCTCAGTCCTTTGTCACCTGGCTGCAAACAGTCCCCAAACAAACATGATGACAATCAGTGGTTTCAACATCGGCACGGAATAATTCATCATCTGCACTTAAACAGCCTGTGGCCAAAAGAGACGTTGTTATCTGATGTTCAATCTTTTCCCGAAGAACTCGGTGAAACCAAAGCGATCGTTTCGCTTTTAATTGTGGCGGAGGAGAAATAAGGCGGAACACAATCTATAAGATATGTTCATCAACATCGTTATCATATCACTTGACATTCATTAATCATCAGACTGGCTGCTGGGAGAAGGCTTTGATATTTACTTGTTTTTTTGGGGTTTTTTTAAATAACACCTGATCAACAACAAAACATAATCTGAGGTAGATATTCGACTCTTGCTTTGCTGTGCAGATGGAAATAAATGTCTGTATGTTTGTCATTCTTGAAAATATTATTTCAGTTGAATCCCATGACATTTTTCATCAGATATGATTTTTTTTGGATCTTATTCTGTTTATCAGCAGAATAGGAGCATGTTTCGACTTCAGTGTCTAATCGTCAGGACCAAAAATATATAACTGCCAGGTCTTCCTGAAATCATTACAGGACGTGCGTAGGAATGTTACTGACATCTAGTGGTGACTTTACAGATGGCGACTAACGCAGGACTCTCCCCCACTCCTACCTAACAACTGTGTTCATTTCCATATATTTTATTATCTGTTTATTTATTTTTTTTATTTTTTTGTGCAGTTAAAAAAAATCAATGGAAAAGAAACAGTGCCACCCACTGACTTGTCAGACACACCACAGCGTGGCCACGATGCACAAAGACGTTGCAGTACCACCTTTTGGCCACTTGTGGAGACACTTCCAGTACCCACTTCCTATTAGTCAGTATCACCCTACAATTCACTTACATTCCCGGTCATTTGTACGCCAATAAAAACGGTAGTAATTAAAATATATGTTCAAATTCCATTGGTAAATCCTGAAAGCCCCAAAATGCTGCTGCGCGTTTGCTCTATACACGACGGTATGTGTCACCCTGTGTGGGCGGGGCCTGCGACTCCAGCAGAGCAGCAGCAGCAGCAGACGTGTGTTTACAGTTGGATGAATTGGAATCACTGTGCCGCGATGATGAGGTGAGTTCACGCAACTTCCTGCTTCTTTTCCAAATGAGCTCAACTAAAGGCACCCGGGTAACGTGGAGGTCGTAACCGGAAGTAGCGTGCAGCGACTTCACTGTTGCTACTCAACCCCTCAATGTAGTTGTGTTCGAGCACAACATACAGCGGATGTGAGATGAGGAGGAGAAAGTCCAGGTATCCCATAATAATTGACAGTGTCTGATTGTAATGGCGACTGTTGCGCACGTCATGCAGTTGAAATGACAAAGGGAAACTAAGCTAAAAGCCCGAGTTAGCTGCATTTCTGCTCTATACACATCATGTGTTGGCACAGGATGAATAAAGTGTGTTTCACACTGCACACAGAGGGCGACTGAAAATGCTGAGCCTGCATATTCAAATTCATAGATGGAATAAAAGCTCCATTGAAAATCTGAAAAGCAATGAGAGAATAGAATCCTGTGCCGTAGAAATACCTGAAAATGAATGAAAAGCCTGCATTTATTTGCAAACACAATAAAGTGTGTAACTGTCAATAATGTTATGTATAAAGTGGCGTGAAATGAGATGATACAAATACATTCAATGAATAGAAATAATAAATACATAAAAAAAACAGTACAACACATCACTCCATCCATTTTAGAGTCAGATTTGTCCGAACCTACGACACTTCCCATTCAAACTCAAAAGCTGTTTAGTTTGTTCCTCCTGGGCTAATGTATAAACGCGCCCGGGTGCAGACTGGCTGACAGAGGGGGGCCCACTCTCGTGTTTACCTGTAATCACGTTATTATTTGTTCTCATCTTTCCTCAGTAGAGATCATTTCACCCCAATCTTCCCATTCTCTAGAACTCCGGTGTTGTGGCTGTAGCTTCTCTGTGAGGAAAGACAAGGCCTGGCAGCCTCCCTCTGCTCATATTCCTCACGCAGCCGTCAAAGTCTGGACCCACCATGTGAAGTGGAATTCACTATCTGGTGTCTGATGTTCCCTCCTGTCCCACCCTCCGTTCAGCTCAGGCAGTTTACCTGCACCCTGTGTGTATTCAGTGGATCGGTTGTGTTGCAGCCGTCCTCGGTCGTTATTTCACCAACAAGCTGTCGGAAACTCGACCGGTTTTGAAATCTCTTTCCACATCTCATCGTATCGTCTCAGTTCATGTTCGAGTCGTGGGATGGTTAAATGATAGATTCATAGATCCAGAGGGAGACGGAGAGGGTAAAACTGCCCCACCTGAGAACATCGGTTATTCAGCGCAGGAGAAACGGACGCAATCGTTTTGTTATTGTTATTTCGTGGTGTTATAAAGGTCGTGCGTACAGGAAGTGTCCCTTCCAGACCAAACATGAGATGTATTGAGAAGGAGCAACGGTCTGAAGAGGTGCGCAGTGTCACTGCCAATAATCAATGACCCACCTGTTGAACCTGCAGGTGGATGCTGAGTGGGTGGAGTCATGGAATGAACAGGCTGTGATACTGGGGCAGGACAACAAAGGCAATAACAAGCAAAGGGGGTGACGGGACATTTAATAGCGCACCACACTCTGAAACCATGAAGGTTAGAGGATTGTGCAGAGTCACTTTTGATGAAATGAGCAGCCATGTACTCGGTGGTTTGCTTGTTTTTAAAGCTGCAGTGTTTTAGATGCAAGTGAGATTTTACATTTCTCCTTGCAGACATGGAATGTAAAACACGGAAACTGATATTGTTCGTATTTGTTGTTTTCATGTCGAATCAGATTTAGAATGATATGTCAATCTTTTTTCCTGGAGGTCCCGTGTGGTGTCGCCTCTTCTTCTCCTCCTGGCCCTGGCTGCAGGAAGTGATGTCACAGGGGAGGAGGTGCGGAGGAAGCCTAACTTTGTCCTCATCATGGTGGATGACCTGGGTATCGGTGATGTTGGCTGCTATGGTAACGATACCATCAGGTCAGTCCCACAGATCCCTGCAGCGTCCCAACATGACAGATCATTTCTATTCATATCTATTCAAAATATTGATGAAATAAGTTATTATCAAGTATTATTGAACTATTAAATACATTTGTATATATGTATATATGTA
>JAFBJT010104007.1:16587-24087 GCA_016785325.1 Chascanopsetta lugubris
CTGGGCAGCCTGTGTGTGTGTGTGTGTGTATGTGTGTGTGTGTGTGTGTGTGTGTGTGTGTGTGTGTGTGTGCGTGGGCTTGTGCGCATCTTATGAGTGTACGTGAATTAGAAGCGGTGCATGTTTCGTCAGCGAGACACGAATTCAAGGTTCGATTATTCGATTCGGGGAATTTGCGATCGAACGATTTTCATGATCGACGAGAGTCGATTGGATCGATTCATGGTTTCGGCCGCCCCTCAGGCCCCTCCCCTTCCATCTCTCTGCCCTCACCTCCAAAGTAGGATCCATCGCTCAGCTTGGTCTCCTTGTTGCCACGAGTCAGAATGCTGACTCGGCCGTGCTGGATGAAGTACATCTTGCGCCCGACGGTGCCCTCGCGGATGATGAAGTCCGCCGGCTGAAACACCTCGAAGCGCAGCTTGGTGAGCACGGCCGTCACGAAGTTGGGATCGGCGTTGGCGAACAGCGGCATGTTGGCCACCAGGCTGCGGCAGTTGAAGCTGACAATCTCCTGGAGGGAGAGAGACAGGAAGTTGGATGCATGCGCTGGAGGGAAGGAGGCGGCAGCTGTTTGGTCAGAGTGAGTCTGCGTTGTTTTTTTTTTAAACCTCTTTGAGCGGCTCGCTGAGTTCTCCCAGGATGTTCTCCTCGTCAAACATCTTGCCCTGGAAACGGTGCTCATAGTACTCGTGGATCTTCTGCCTGACGTCCGCAGGAAGTTTGTGGAACGACATGTACTGCTCCACCTGCTTATACTGTAAATACACACAAAATACACACACACACATACACACATACACACACACACACATAGGCACAGGGTCACATATGAAATCTACTACACCCGTGATTCACAAAAGGACCCACCATCACTCCTTGACGACGAGCCGAGACCCAAATCAAAAGACAACTCTCAACTTATCAAATGGATTTGACTCCAAAAACAAATGTGACCAGCAGGTGGCGATGCTGGAGAGGGAAATATTCCGTTTTACACGTACTCCGTTAGCTCCACTTGAATTAAAAATCATCTTAGTGACACAAGTCAATTAGACGGCACTGCAATGCATTCAAAAATCCTCTTCAAAATAAAAGCACAGTTGTTGTTTTTTGACCATGACCCACTATAAACAGGTCCGTGACCCACTTTTGGGTCACGACCCACCAGTTGAGAATCACTGAACTACACCCATATACATCCAGGAATAATGAAACCAATAATACTCAGTCAAAGGGATCAATACAAACAAATGAAAACATCACATGCATCAACTTCTTCATGTTTGTACTATCTGCAACTCTGCTGCTGCGCAGATGAGTCACTCTTAATGCTTTGCAACACAAAACATAAAAAATGATTCAGCAATTCATGACAAAGACATGTCAAATGTGAAGCACTTGTCTCAGTTGTAATAGAAATAAATAAGCAAATAAATAAATTACTGATATTTATGTGTTGGAAATTGAGATCATTTTATACTATTCTAACATTTTTAATAACCACTTCATTCATTGATCAAGGATCATTTATGGCTCACCTGAATAATCAAATCTCTGTATTTTGCATATAAACACTATTAACCAATACAATATAAAATACATAATAAATAATACCTTTTGTCTGTCAAGTCACATACAAAGGATTAACCACACGCTCAAAACAACAACGGATAAACCCAAACCCACAGACTGATCAAAGGGAGTTTCTGAGGCGGCGCCACATGGGGCGAGCGTCGTCCCTTTACCTTCTCCTGATACTGTCGCCGCGAGGAGTCCAGCGACTGGATGAGGGCGGTGGCGTGGCCGATGAACATGGCGTAGCAGGTGGCGCCGACGATCATGCTGAGCATGGTGAGCCACACGTCAGTCATCCCCTCCGGGGCCTGTGCGCCGTAGCCGATGCACAACATGTGGCTCATGGCTTTGAAAAGAGCATAGGAGTACTGCACGCCCCATGTGTCGTTCTGCGAGCAGGGACACACACACACACACACACACACACACGGGGGGGGGGGGGGGGGGGGGGGTGGAGGGAGTTCGGAGAGTTAATTACACAGGCTGTGCCATTTTGAACTGTTCTTATTTGAGTGGGATTAATGCAGGATCTCTCTCCTCTCAGAGGAGCTCAGCTTCGCCACCTCAGAAAACAAAGTATCATGAGTGAGAGATGAGGGAGAGAGGGGTCGTTGTCAGGACCTGCGTTAAAGGTGCAGTGTGTGAGGTTTGGTGACCTCTAGAGGTGAAGTTGCCAGTTGTGTCCATCACCTTCTGAACGCGCAGGAGAAGTTGTGTTGTCATTAAAACTCAAAAGGTGTTCAGTGCGTCCACTTGTACCACTGTAAAAACATGGAGGCCTCCATGGAGCGGACCCCCTCCTCATGTAAATATACATTAATAGGCTCATTTTAGGAGAATGGGGGGGGGAACATTTTTGTGATTAAACATTCATGAGAATGTCAGTATGTAATTATTTCGGAATATTTGAAAAGTGACAAAAATGACCAAAATCGTACACACTGCACCTTTAAACCCCCGCATCATGATCACACAGCACTAAATTGATGTTCAGAGGAGAAGCTTCCATTCAATTCAATGTGTGTGTGTGTGTGTGTGTGTGTGCTTTTGTTGAAGGCATTGCGTGTGCGAGTCCAATTATACTAAGATCTTAATTGTCCGACAGATGAAGGGACTTTCTCGGGGGAAAATCCCAGCATCCGCCTGCTTGGCAACAGTCACCATGGCAACCACTGAGACATGAGTCAGCTGTTCATCCGGCGGCAGCGTATCTCTGCACATTCGCCGGGGTCCCTGGGTCTTCGTGTGTTGATGTCAGTCGAGCTTATTTAATTGGATGATTTATTTGGGTGTGTGTGTGTGTGTGTGTGTGTGTGTGTGTGTGTGTGTGTGTCGTGATGATAGTTAATCTGGCTGTGATTGGACGTGTTGCGGCAGGAGCCAGTTATTACAGATAAGGAGCCAACAATGTGGGATCTGATAAACAGCCTGGACACACACAGATAAACCCGAACCGGGCTTTTCGGAACCTGTGGTTTGCTTTCATCTGAAATCAATAGTGTACACGCTGTTCAAACAGGCTGAGCCGGGGCTTTGTGTCTGTCTGTCACTCCGCTCGCGCTGAGCCTCGCCTCGCCTCAGCCTTTGTTCTGGGCACAATGAAATCATTGGCCCCAAAACAATAACCGTAAGATCCCTGTGCGCACGCGTGTGCGCGGACTCACCACCATCAGGTTCTTGGAGACCCAGCAGTCGGGAGGGAAGTCCTGCAGCATGGGGACCAGGAACTGGAGGCAGCCGTCCCAGTGGCACAGCAGCAGCATCATCCCGATCAGGTTCACGATCCGGACCATGGCGCTGGCCAGGTCATAGGTCATGTGGAAGATCTGAGCGGGACGGAGAGAGGAGGCAGTGATGGGGAGAAAAAGGATGGAGGTGCACAGTGAGTTAGTCTCTCCTCCCCTGTCCTACAACTATATATATATTAATAGACTAATGAAGCTAAATACCATCTCTTACTTTGCCAAACAATCCTATCCAGAAACATCCCACACATGAGATGAGTTTACACAGAGAGCAGCGTCTCTCTGGATACAAATATCACCAGTGGACCATTAAAGATGCATTTCAATCATTTTTACTGCCAATGAGCAAACTACTAAAGAGCTTTATGTCTCCAGTTACAGCCAAGCGGCAACCTCCAGGGCTGACGGGTGAGGAAGCGGAAACACCTGCAGTTCACAGGGTGGCCACCTGAGGCTCCAAAAGCGAGACTCCCATGTTAAAACGGTCAATTTTAGAGATGAATTAAAGACGTTAAAAGTCTGGTACAAACTATGGAGGATTCTTCTTTTTTTTTTGGATTGAGGATTGAAATTGTACATAATTAAGGTGCGTGGCCTCTTTAGTGACACCTGGGCCGAGCTGGCACGTTCTGTGGATGCTCCAAAAGCACCGTGGGCCCACACCTGCTCTACCTCTACTCCGTCTCTTTGCCCATATATATATATATGTATATATATATATATTTTATTTAAAAAAAATTTATTTTACTTATTTATTTTCCCTTGACTCTGCTCTCTGTTCCTCACCTCCTCCCACTGGTGGATGTAGCGGATGAGTCTGGAGAGGCGGAGCAGCCGGAGCAGGCTGAGGATCTTGGTGAAGCGGACGATGCGCAGCGCCCGGGCCGTCCTGTACACCTCCGAGTCCAGACTGTCCACCATCAGGAAGATGTAGTCCACCGGGATGGACGACACAAAGTCCACCAGGAACCAGCTCTTCAGGTAGTTCTGCCGAATGGCCCTGGGTCGGAGGAGGAGGAGGAGGAGGAGGAGGAGGAGGAGGAGGAGGAGGAGGGTGGAGGACCAGACACAGGAAGTGAGTGAAACAGTCGGCGGGCATGAAACCGACCTCATCAATATTCAGCAGGAGCAGAGCTGGAACGTGAACAAAGCTCTGCCAGTGGCTGCATGTCACCTTTTCACATCTCACACACGGATCCGAGCTCACACACACAAACCCGGCAGATGGGCAAGAGAACACATTTTCATTCATGGCGACAGAGTGTCTGTATTAATATTCCACACCATTCTGTATCTGCACATTCCCCAGGACCTTGACATATAACACACACACACACACACACACACACACACACACACACACACACACGAAGGCTTCCACTGACCTGGGGTCCAGTAATATCTCGGTGTTGTCTTCCTTGACGATGCCCGTCCTGAAGTTGAGAACCAGGTCGACCATGAAGAGCGTGTCGGAGACCACGTTGAAGATGATCCACGAGGCCGTGTTCTCGTCTCGGAAGAAGGTGATTCCCACCGGCAGGATGATCAGGTTCCCCATCATCAGCAGCAGCATCAACAGGTCCCAGTAGAACCTGATGATCAGCAGGATGGAGTGGGATGAGACGGATCAGTTTAATGAAGAGCTTCGGGTTTTTTTACGCAGGTTTTCATCTTGATTATCGCATGAAAATGAATAATGACAGAATATCATCACATCATTTCGCCACTTTGGATGAAATGTAATTATTCATGGTGACACATCGAACGGTAAATCTGAACAGGACAGAATGAAAAATGGTCCAGATACCAAACATTATACAGCACACATACTAAACACTGCAGGTCGGAGCATGAGTACTAAAAAAAACTGATGAGATTTAGAGTTTGTAGTTTTACTGAACTCAACCGTAAAAACGATAAGAACTGATGACCTGAATTATACATCTGATTCTTATTCTTCTATATATACTGATGTCAGCAGCATCACTGTGATGCTGGTTATGTAGCAGATATCTGGGTGTTTCATGACCAGTCAGCTATCCAACTCACCAACCAACTAACCAGCTGCCCACCCCACCAACCAACCAACCAACCAACCAACCAACCAACCAACCAACCAACCAACCGACCAACCAACCAATGAAACAATAAACCAAATAACCCATCCAGCAACTAACCACCTGCCGAGCCCACCAACCAACCAACCAATAAAACAATAAACCAAATAACCCACCCAGCAACTAACCACCTGCCCACCCCACCAACCAACCAACCAACCAACCAACCAATAAAACAATAAACCAAATAACCCATCCAGCAACTAACCACCTGCCCACCCCACCAACCAACCAACCAACCAACCAATAAACCAAATAACCCACCCAGCAACTAACCACCTGCTCCCCCCACCAACCAACCAACCAACCAACCAACCAATGAAACAATAAACCAAATAACCCATCCAGCAACTAACCACCTGCCCACCCCACCAACCAACCAATCAACCAACCAACCAACCAATAAAACAATCAACCAAATAACCCACCCAGCTACTAACCACCTGCCCACCCCACCAACTAACCAACCAACCCACCACCCAACCAACCAACCAACCAATAAACCAAATAACCCACCCAGCAACTAACCACCTGCCCACCCCACCAACCAACCAACCAATGAACCAACCAACCAAATAGCCCACCCAGCAACTAACCACCTGCTCACCCCACCAACCCACCAACCAACCCACCAACAAACTAATAAACCAAAGAACCCACCCAGCAACTAATCACCTGGCCACTCAACCAACCAACTAATCGACCAACTCACCCACCCAACCAACCAACCACCTGACCAACCAAGGAAGCATCAAACCAACATAGACCATCCAACCAAACCATCCCGCCCACTAACCCTCAAACCAACTGACTCACCTCAGCTTCCCTGGCAGAGGAAGTGAAACCAGTCTGTCCCGATTGTTATGAAACATTATACCAACGTCCAACCAACTCTCTCCTCTTTACACTTATCTTTCAAGTAAAATGACCTCCGATCACTGTGATATCTGACCCTCCTCCTTTGTACTTTCTCTGGTGCATCACGTGCGGAGGACACCCCGGACTAAAACCCATCCACCCTCATAGAACAATCCCAGCCGTGTATGAACGTCTCATTTAATCCGGTTTCATCCTCTGCTCATATTCTGGCGGCATGAGGTTCAAGCCCTCCTCCCTCAGAGAGGAGCTCGTATTAAAAACAGCAGAAAAACCTGCAGCTGAAGGAGACGAAAGATGAGTAACCTTGAAAAGCCTCATCGGTCTGTAATTCCTGCCTCTTCCCCTTCGACGAATCCTGGTGATGACATCATCAGTCACGTGATTAAGACGCTGGAAGTGACGGGAGAGGCAATCCAATCATCTGGAGACCAGCTCTGTCATTTCTCCTCCTCTCTCCTCCTCGCTCATCCTTTCATCCACCACCTTACCCCATATCAGTGACTTCTCAACGACCCCCCCCCCCCCCCCCCCAACCACCCCACCCCTCTCAACGCCCCCCCCCCCCCACACACACACACATGCTCTCCATCTGTGAGAAAGTTCACTGGAGCTCTGTGGTCGATCGCTATTGAGCGTTAATTTAGTAACACAACCTCATGGTGTGATGCTACCACTAGACTGATGAAGATTAAGTATGAGTCATCACTCTGCGTTACACGCACACACACACACACACACACACACACACATACAAACACACGCACACACCCGACATTGTCACTTGTCATCCGAACAGATGTATCACGTCCCAACAAGCGGTGATAAATACAGTGGTTGTTTACAGCAACACAGATGCAGTGATGGCGTCGCTGCCGTGACGCTGATGGAAATTCATATCCCGACCTTGGCAACTCACTTTATTATCTCTGATTACCACGGACATTTTCATAAACCACATCCTCCACACACACACACGCACGCACACACACACACACACACACACACACACACACACACACACACACACACACACACACACACACACACACACACACACACACGCACCAGTGTTTGGCTATGACTGGAAGTGCAATTTGAATAAAGAAGAAAATCCGATTTGAAATCCAGCATTGGACAACTTCACTTTATGCGCTGATGATAAACAACAGTCCCCCCGGAAC
>JAFBJT010104007.1:40779-51272 GCA_016785325.1 Chascanopsetta lugubris
GCAAAAGCCGGGGGGGGGGGGGGGGGGGGGGGGGGGGGGGGGGGGGGGGGGGGGGGGGGGGGGGGGGGGGAGAAGGGAGGGGGGGGGGCTTGGGGGGCGGATTGGTATCCGTGAACACGTCAGAAGAAGTTCACTCGTTTCCAGTGGCAATTGACTCGCCCGCTCGCTCCTTCCTTTGTTGAGTCACCGGGAAGTGAGCGAGGAGGAGTTAGCGTGCCAAAGCGCCGGCGGCGGCGGCGGCGGCGGCGGCGGCGGCGAGGAAGCTTTGCCAACAAGTGCTCGGAGACACTGTGGCGCGTTTCCTGGTGGGAAGAGACGGAGCCAGAGTTATTTGACGTCTTATTAGGTCTTAAGACGTCTTGTTAAGGAATGTGTAGCGAGAGGCTTGGCTAATTAAGTTGGCTTCTCCAGCGAGCGGGCGGGCGAGCGAGGGAGGGAGGGAGGGAGCGGGCGAGCGAGGCGCATTGATGTGTCTGGGAACAGGCTGACAAACATTCAACGCTCCAACGTCTCAATAATGACGCTTCTAAAGCGCCGCCGAGTTCTGACTCACCATAATGAAACCAAGAACAACAGTGTGACAGCCATTGCGCACACACACACACACACACACACACACACACACACACACACACACACACACACACACACGGGAACACTCCCATCTCTTCATTCACATGACAAATGGCGGCGGTAAAGGTCACGTAGCAGATTAATTTGAGAGGCAGGTGAGAGCAGATGTTTATGAAGTTGGATCGACACACAATCATTAAAGGTGCATTACGCAACTTTCTTCTATTGAAATGAACCTTTTAAAGTTATTGCGAGAAAACGCAGCAAAGCAAAAGCTTTGACGTCACACAGCTGGACTTTATCACTCAAATCCAAAGTGACTTCTATGTTGCTCGAACCAAAAGGTTGTTGGTTTGACTCCAATCTTTTCCATGCATTTTCTGAAGAATGACTGTGGAGACTAAACCGTGTGGGCGGGGCTTACATTTGGGTCAGCAAGAGTGCTGATAATACTCTATCATTAATTATACTGATATTGAAATATTGTTATTGTATTCATTATTATTTCCTTTGTTAAAGCGAGATCCTGCGAGAAAACAGGTGCAAACATGTCACTGGCCACAGGTGGCACTGTGAGCAAAGCGTTTGGGATTAATGTAACTCAACTGAATAAAAACAATTAAAAAAAGAAGGAACTCAAAGAAACTGAAAATATAATAATTAAATAATTAAATAATAAAGAGAACGGAACGAGTGGAAACATGTAATATTACGATCATGTCGACTAACGAGATAATAATAAAGAATCAAACGCACGTTTATCATTTCACCGTAAAAGCTTGAGCTGATGTTGTTGTTTATTGAATGATATTTCCAGAGTACGTGTGTGTGTTGTGAGAGCGGCTCATTAACATATCCATGTGTGTCCACATGTCCTCGTCCTCCCACAGGAAGTTTCCGACACTTTGAATGGTCCTGATAGCGTTAGCATCGCGAGCAGCCGCTCGCAGCCGCGGCTACGCTAAAGGTCACCGTGACAGAAAGGAATTCGAAAATGACAGAAATGTCAGGAGGCGCTTTTTTTTTTCTTATTATTAAAATAGCGATATAGATATTTGCTTGTACGGGTCTAAGCGGGTCATCACCACCAGACCTTTACACTGTTTTGCCTTTCTGTCAGAATCCTGGCATTTCCTCCGAGAAGATCAGGTCTGTTTGTTTCATTTAAAAATAAAAAAGAAGGAAACTTCGCCTTTAGCGCAGCTTTTATTTACACGTGTGGACGGAGCTGTTGATTTCTTAAAGGTCTGTGGCTGCATGAGTCCAGTGCTGAAGATAATTGGCTGTTACTTTTAAAATTCCAGTAGAAAATGGGATATTTTGGTGCCACTATGTCGTTTATAGATATTTTTATATACACGTAGATCTATGTGATTTTCCTCCAAACAAGTTTATTAACTTTAAATGTACGTATGCAAAACTAATAATGATTCAGTTAGACGTGTTCGTATAATACACTCGATCCCAAGAGATGGGTGGGTGGGTGCCCCCCATGTGGCGGGTGGTGGTATTGCACTGAGGCATGTTTGCGCCTTGTGTTGCTAGCAAAGCGAGGATAAGTTAGAGAGAGAGAGAGAGAGAGAGAGAGAGAGCGCACATCATAAACATTTATTGTAATTCATCATTTTTTTAAAGAGACCTGTTCATATCATAAAACCATGTTTATGATATTGTGGATAATTAATATTTTTTATGTTTTTTAATTAGAATTTTGTGGGAATTTTGTGAAAATAAATTGAAAGCAAATGATTTTATAAGACAGCGAAAAATACGATTTAAAGGACGTATATATTACTTTGAATCATC
Organism: Chascanopsetta lugubris; assembly: GCA_016785325.1. Lineage (NCBI taxonomy): Eukaryota > Metazoa > Chordata > Actinopteri > Pleuronectiformes > Bothidae > Chascanopsetta > Chascanopsetta lugubris. The sequence goes on from JAFBJT010104007.1 coordinate 43,159, forward strand.
AAATAATGAAATCAACCAATAAACCATTTTTTTTTTTAATGTGGGCATGGAGCTGTGTTTATTTCTTAAAGGTCTGTGGCTGCATCAGTCCACCGGGGAAGATAATTGGCTGTTACTTGTACAATTCCAGTCGAAAATGGGATATTTGGAGGCACCGTGTCGTTTAAATATGTATTTCCAAGCAACTTCCATGGGTGTGAATGACAGACCCGTCCGTCACACACACACACACACACACACACACACACACACACACACACACCGATTTAATGTCATTCTGTGGTTCTGTATTACGGGCGGCCATGTTTACACCCGATGACTTCTTCTTCGCACGTTGTGTTTCCTCGCAGGTGGAGTTGATGGAATATGTGTGGAATCGCCGGCTGACATCTGCTCATATTCATCAGCCGCTAAGTCGCTCACATCGGCTCCTTCATTAAGGAGGTGACACCAAACTCCATCAGGGCTGCAGATCCCCCCAGCACCTGGAGAAATTGGATTTTAAATAAATGTCAGACTGATTTTTTTTTTTTTTTACATTATCACTGGAGAGCACAAATGTGGAAATGTTTACATATAGAGGGAATCTCAGATTTTCTTGTCATAAGCCTGAAAACTGTGTGAATGTTTTGTTTCTATTTAAGTGTGATTGCCTCGTTGTTGGGAAAACACTTTGAAAACCCTTCAGGGGGAAACTGCTTTATTTCCATATGTCAAAAAAATAAAATCATTTAGATCTAATATATTATGGTTTTCTTTATTAATGGGTTGACTTTATTGGATTTTCTACAATGGTGACATTTTGTGGACTGACCTCACAGAAGCCTTTTAATATTAAATCCACAGGAAGAGAATTGGAAATAAATGAATCTACGATAACATTATGATCCCGCTGATATTATTTCCTGTTTCTCCTAAATATTAAAGGTTGAATTCATAAATGAAGTTAAAACTGTTTAGTGCTGATCTCAGGTAGGAAATGTACTTTTATGGACCTTTAAAAACATTAGGATTATTAGACTGATGTTCGCTCAATGTAAATCCTGGATATATAAGAGTTTTCTGAGGTAAACAAACTTCAGTTGAACCTGAATTCAAAAGAAAATGCGCCAATTTGTTTAAATTTGTCAAATAGTAAAATATATGTTTTAATTTCATTCAATTTTACTGTAAAGTATATAATTGTATTTTATTCTATTCATTTTTAAAGAGTGTCACTTCATTTCATCTTATAGAATGTAGTTGTAGGTGATTTAGTTTCATTTTAAATGAAGTACTTTTATTTAATTTGATATTAAATTGTGTTTTTTTATTCTTTTTGTATTATTGTACTTGTATATTTGTAATGTTTTTTAACCTAAATGATCTTATTTTGACTTTTTCTTACTATACAGAATTTTCACGTTTTTCGATGTGATGATCTTTAAAATGAGCTCGTTTCATTGGTGGACTCTCTGGCGCTCAGCAGCCTCCTGAGGTGAAGGGGTGGAGCCTGGAAGCTGAAGCTTTGATGTTTCATGAAAATGCTCAGTGAAATATAAATCCCTTCACCCAGGCCAGAGAATACGACACACGTTTGTTTACACGCAGAACAATAATCTGTGCTAAACTCTGAATCTGTGGATTTGAACTCACGGAGGAAACCGACATTTACACTCGGAGAAGCGCCAACAGGAAAGATACTGACGCGAACAGACGCTGGTGAAAACCTCAGCAGCTCTGAGCAGGAAATTAAAAAGAATTACATTTAAAATGCACTAATTGCTTTTCTAATAGAGCAGTTTTTTTTAAAGAGGTGGGATTAGAAGCTGAGAGAAAGTGAGATATTAATATCTCTATTCTTTATTTGCTCCTCCAGGAGAAATGAGCCGAGTGTCTGAGGACAGAGACTTGATCAATTCCTCTCTGCTCCGCTGCTTCACTTGGCTCTGTCCGAGTTAGAACCCATGACCTGCTGGACTGGGGCCAGAGTGGCCGCCTGCTCTTTGCAGAATACATTTTTATAACTTTTAATAAACCAAAGGAGGCAGAGACGTCACTGCTTTAACTGTGGATTTAAGGTGGTATGACGGGATGACCTTATGTTTAATGTTTAGAGAAGGAATTATTTCGGTTTCACGGTGGATTTAAGGTGGTATGACGGTATGGCGTTATGTTTGGTACAAATTTAAGGTGGCATGGTAAGATGACCTTATGCTTAATGTTTACAGAGGGAATTCCTACAGTTTTATTGTGGATTTAAGGTGGTATGATTATGTGACCTTTTGTTTGAAGTTTAGAGAGGAAACTACTTCAGTTCTAGTATGGATTTAAGGTGGTATGATAAGATAACCGTAAGTTTAATGTTTGCAGAAGGAATTCTTTCAGTTTCACTGTGGATTTAAGGTGGTATGCTGGTATGGCGTTATGTTTGGTACAAATTTAAGGTGGCATGGTAAGATGACTTTATGCTTAATGTTTACAGAGGGAATTCCTACAGTTTTACTGTGGATTTAAGGTGGTATGATAAGATAACCTTATGTTTGATGTTTGCAGAAGGATTTTTTTCAGTTTCACTATGGATTTAAGGCGGTATGATAAGATAACCTTAAGTTTGATGTTTGCAGAAGGAATTCTTTCAGTTTCACTGTGGATTTAAGGCGGTATGACGAGGCGACTTTATGTTTTTGGAGCCAATTTAAGGTGGTATGGTGAGACCACCTTCAAATATTTAATTTCAACAGAGGGAATGACTTTGGTTGTAGTGTGGATTGAAGGCGGTATGAAGAGATGCCTTTGTGCTTTTACTAAAAACATGTATCTGAGACGACATGAAACAGACTTTTGGATGAGGAGAACGAGGAGAACGAGGAGAATAGGACAAATGCAGCGAGACCACAGTGAGTCGTCCTCCCCATCATCTGAATCGAATATTGTGGGCGTGGCCTCTCCACCGACCTCCTGATTAAACAGGTGCTGCTGTTTTGCATGAGGCTGTGAATCCACGTCCTGCTCCTCCTGCGCCGGTTTACCGTCAGAACGAGTGGTCCGCGTGAAGCCCCTTTATCAGCGGCGCACTCGGCAGGGCTGCAGATAAATCCCTCCCACTCTTTCAGCGGGCAGCTTATCGCCGCCCGTGCCACCGCGCCGTGGCCACAGCGAACACGGCTGAAGGAGAATATGAATCTTGTCGAGTTGAGGTCACTGCTCCGAATATGCCAGGGTTTTAAATGCGCGTCCCAGATCGGCTTTATTTATTTATCTGTTGTATCGGAAACGTATAAATTAGACGGCGGACCGACCCGGCGTTATCTCGTTTCATTATTATCTGAGTCATGTGATCAATGAGAGGTGAAGGTGCAAAAGGCAGAAGGGAGGTGATTAGTGAGGTTATTGATTAGAGGACGCAGAAATGTAATTATATATATATTGTTTTTATCAGGAAAAGGGAAACATCTGTCGACTGCTGTTTGTTATTAACAGACAAGAAACTGGAAACTCCAAATATTGTTATATTACTATTATGTTCCTTTATTTTTCAGTTTGTATCAAACATGTTGACATTTTATGGTGTAAACACAATTATTTACAATTTTAAATATTTTTTCGGAATTTTTGTTATAACTTTTTTGGCAATTGATTTTAAGACTATTTAAACTATTTACAAACAAACATACATATGCTAGTATTATTCAACACGTACAATTTTGCTAATGAATGTTGGTAATATTGTTTATTCCCAGTGCAATGAATTATCTATCTGTCTCCATGTGTATAAATATATAATCTTACATGATGTTGAGTGAGTAGCTGGGTTATATATGTACAGTATATATGTGTACATGTACAGTATATATGTGTATATGTACAGTATATATGTGTACATGTACAGTATATATGTGTACATGTACAGTATATATGTGTACATGTACAGTATATACGCATATATGTACAGTATATATGAGTTAGTGTCACATGTATTGTATGTGTTGCGTCATACACCCACACTAAAGTTCATCCATGGGGTTTGATCCATTAATTGACTCATAGTTTGACAGTAGAGGCGTCGACCACCACTTTATCTCAGTCACTGACTCTTTTCAAACCTAATTATTCATAATGATAATTCTGTTTTTAATAAAACATGATATAACACTGTCGTCAGCACAGGGCGATAACATGGCAGCGGACGCTACGCGCGGCTCTACGCTGCGCGCGACACACAGAGCGTGAGGTCTTTCATGTTTATTATTAGAAGAGTGAAAAAAAAAATAATAATGAAAAAAAGATTTTTTTTTTTTGGATCATTGGGAAACCGTGGTGGGACAAATTAGACGATGGCGAAGTGGCAACGGTGGAGATAATTAAAGGGGGGAACGCTGCACCCTGACCAATGAGCTGAGCCTTTGAGAGGATTCCAGCTAATGATGAGGTTTGTCACCAGCGAGTGTGAGGAGGAAAACAATGGAGGAGAAGAAACAGAATGTAAATATAAACTGAGAGAGAGAGAGAGAGAGAGAGAGAGAGAGAGAGAGATTTCATAAGAAAAGCCCACAGCTGAAATGTATAAATGACTAAGTTACATAGATAAGGGAGAGTTGTTTGGTTTGTTTACAAAGCTTCATTTAAGGTGGTATGATGAAATGGCCTTATGTTTAATGTTTAGAGAGGGAGTTCCTATAGTTGAGTGTGGATTTAAGGTGGTATGATGGGATGACTTTACGTTTTGGTGCACATTTAAGGTGGTATGATAACATGACCTAGAGTCTAATGTTAAGAAAGGAATTCTTTCAGTTTGACTATGGATTTAAGGTGGTACGATGAGATGACATGATGCTTTAGAGCAAATTTAAGGTGGTATGGCACGATGACATCATGTTTAATATTTAGAGAGGGAGGTCCTTTAGTTTTAGTGTGGATTTAAGGTGGTACGATGAGATGACTTCATGTCGAACACTCAGCGAAATAATGGTTTCAGTTATACCGAGGATTTAAGGCGGTATGACGGAATGACTCATTGTTTTGACTAAGAACGTGTCTCTGAAAAGACATGAAACGGACTTTGAGATCAGGGAACGGGAAGCATGAGTGAAATGTGTAAATGACGAGGTTACATGGATAAATGAGTGCTGTTTGGTTTGTTAACGAAGCTTCATTTTTCTATTTTAGGCGTCGACATGTGTGTGTGTGTGTGTAATTGCACAAGCCTCGTTATTGTAAACATGCACGCACACACACACACACACACACACACACACACGCTATCAAACCGTCTCAGCCGGGCTCTGAACAAACAGAGGAGGGGGATCACCCCTGCATATTGTTTCTCCGTCCTTTGCACCTTTTTCTGTAATGAAGACCAATTAAAGGGAACACACTGGAAACCAGTGTGGCAGCGGCGGGCATGAATACATCCTGACATGCCTCACAGCACCGGGATAATTAGGCGAGCGAGCGAGCGAGCGAGCGCCGGACGCAAAGGCAAAGGAAAAGGGGGCGAGCGAGGAATTGGCGCCGACCTTTTTAGCGAGGCAGGTACTCGGAGATTGGCGACCGTCACCGCAGAGGATGGATGTTCCCCCACAGGGCAAAATAGCTACAGGCGCTCGGGGCCCGGTGGCCAGACACTTGTGAGGAAGATGGTGAGTATAGCGGGGCGAGCGAGAGAGAGAGAGAGAGAGAGAGAGAGAGTGACTGGGCCTGCTGGCACCAGCTCCTGCAGTAAATGGGCCTGTCGCTGCAGGTCAGGTTTAACTCCTCCATATTCATCAATGGCCCGACAGATTTCAGGAGGAGAGGTTTTTTATTTTTTTATTTTTTTACATTTCTCCTTTGACTCTTCATATTTCACTTCATATTTATATTTCAGCCGGGATGAGACGATACGAAGAGCAGCGCCCCCTGACTTTTGAAAATTGGGAATGACGCTTAAAATATGAAATACGATACAGAAGCACATTCGGTTTTCTATCGTAGAGTCTTTTTGTAACACAGTGTGAATAAAATAGAGCGCCCCCTGTGTTCAACCGATGTATCTGCAACCCAGCCAACCACAATCGCTCCCAGTGGAGCAGTCTATGCAAATAATGTGAATTTATATACGTCTACATTTGATCATTAAAAAGCAGTAAAGGTGACATTGATATCATTTGTATGTCGGGGTATTATTATTTTAATTATTGCTGCTTTTGTTATTGTTATCATTACTTTATTATTATCATTATTATTATGACTGAAAGAAAAATTGAGGACAGACACAAATATTGTATAAATAACCTTTATATTCAAGCGACTTCAAGAGGGGCCAAAAAATACGTTTTCTTTTTTCATAAAATGCTGTAAATCAAATTGTTGACTGCGACAGCTATTTTTTATAAATATTATAACATTATATATATCTTTATGACACATACTGTCAAGAAATACTTCATTATAAAGTTTTAAGTTCATGTAAAATCACCTCAACAAGTAGATAAGATCACATTAGTGAACATTATCCAACTCTTATCCAGTATTGAAACACCACAGCACGTTATACTAAACTCTCCAAATTGCTCATGTGATCGCGTCAGAATCAACATCATCAATACGGAGTTAAAGCATCAGCCTCATTATCCACCTGAAGAGAAACTAGATCCAGCCCCTGCTCTGTGGTCGAATCCCTAAAGGAGCCATCAATCAGCAGCAGGAAAAGGACGAGGGGTATTGATCGGGGACAGTTTAGCATATCCAGAGGGGGCGGGGCCAGAGCGGCACCTCTGGGTCTAATGAGCACGGTGACTGAGACGGGGGAAAGGAAACCAATGACTCATCGAAGTCCGATATGCCGAATGTATGAATCCACTTTATTGGGAAGATGCTCATCCCGGGAATGATGTTCAATTTGTACGCGACCATAAAACCTTCCGTCCAATGATCCGTGTGTTACGTCACAGGAAGGAAGTCCATGTGTTAAGTCAGTTTTGTGTGTAATTATAAATGTAAATAGTGTTAAATCGTCATGTGATGCTTTATGTTGTTCAAGTAAGAACAAAATTGAGCAGGAATTGAATAATATGATGTATGAGACAAGAAAATGGAACGATTTACAGATATGATTTTTGTACGGTGTAAAGTTACATGCAACTGAAAATACAATAAAAAAAAAACACTCAAATATCCAGATGTAGACATGAATACAGTTACGTAGCATCGAACATTTATACAAATAAAAGTAGTACTATTGAAAAAGGCGAGGTCAGGGCTTCGTGCTGCGCATGGAATGTGGCGTTAATAATTGAAAAATGGAACAATGTCATCAGAAATATATATGATATGAAATAACACACATGTTGAACGGCGCCGCGGAACACGGAGTTCACAGTCCACTTGACAGCGTGTGATTAGACCACAGGCCACGGCCCCTGAGATGGATTACACAGTATTTCATCACACCGGCGAGTGTGACCCTTTATTATACCTCTTTTTCCATATTAAATTTCAAATTACATCCTTTCTAATTTGTGGACGGAGCATATTAAATGAAACCTTGAAACCATGAAGTATAGAGGTGGAGAGCGGGAGATATGAGTGGATTTAAATGGGCCTGTCGCTGCCATGAATGAAGGGCTTTAAGTCCAAGTGTGTAATTGTGTTTCCGTGGAAACGCTGGTTTTCAGTAAACTGAGGGAGAGGGGGGTTGAGGGGGGTGAGAGAGGAGGTACTACAGGTACAACGGCGCAGCGGACTCATGGCATGGAACTCCACCTCTAGAGGTCACCAAGTCTTACACACTGCACCTTTAAGTACATATTCTCCAATGTTTGTTCCGGCCCGTGGAATTTACTCGTCGGAGAGAGGGAGGAAGAGCCGGCGGAGAGTGACAACCGCTTGGTCAGGCCCCCCCCCCCGCCCCCCCGCGGTCAGGGTTGTCTTTTTGCATCGCAGACTTGGCACAAATGGTAAATGGCAGAGCGACTTGAAGAGGAGGAGGAGGAGGAGGAGGAGGAAGAGGAAGAGGAAGAGGAAGAGGAGGAGGAGGAGGAAGAGGAGGAGGAAGAGCTGGGGGAGGAGGAGGAGGAGGAGGGGGAGGCGGGGGAGATGGGAGGGGCGTCGGGGGGGGAGAGGGTGGAGGTCTCGGTGGTGGCCGCAGGGGG
>JAFBJT010104007.1:53063-73871 GCA_016785325.1 Chascanopsetta lugubris
AGAGAGAGAGAGAGAGAGAGAGAGAGAGAGAGAGAGAGAGAGAGAGAGAGAGAGAGGGCCAAGCTGAACAAACTAAAAAAAAACCATTTGCATGGCTTCATTTACCAGCTGCTGCTGCTCTCTCTGATTAATGCTCAAAATAAATCCATGAAAAAAGTGTGTGTGTGTGTGTGTGTGTGTGTGTGTGTGTGTGTGTGTGTGTGTGTGTGTGTGTGTGTGTGTGTCGTCTCTGTAAGTCAGTGACTTTGTGGTGAAGCTACTGCTCATGAATGGGAGGGTCATGCTGTTGTGATTATCTATGGGCGAAGGCTGCTGGCCTACTTTAAAGAGTGCACAGTGTTTCCTCCATTGAGCAGCGAGGGTGAGAGGGCGGGGCGTCACTCTGGGATCCACGCTCACTCTTCCTCATTCTGACACAATGGCATCGATTGACCTCTCACACATGCCGCCATGTTGGTTGGTAACTGGTAAGTATATCATTAGGTGCACTTCACTGTATTTAATGCCGTAGTGGTGGAACATCCTGAACTTGCCTGGACTTGATGAGCACTTTAATGTTGTTGTTTTTTTTCCAGTACATTCACATTTATAAAGTCCATGTACGCGCAGATTGTTTTCATCAGAAATGGAAAAGGATCCAGATGGATTAAAGATGCAGTGTGTAAGATTTGGTGACCTCTAGAGGTGAAGTTGCGTGTTGTATCCGTCACCTCACCCTCACCCTCACCCTTATGAACATGCAGGAGAAGCTACGGTCGACTTCAGTTGTCATTAAAACTCACAAAATGTTTCATATGTCCGCTTTTACTACTGTAAAAACATGGCGGCCCCGTAGAGAGGACTCGCTCCTCATGTAAATATGGGTTCATGGGCTCATTTAAGGGTAATGGGAAAAAAAAAACATTTACGTGACTATAAATTCATGAAAATGTCAATATGTAATTATTCTGAAAGAGTTTTCAAAGTGACAAAAATGACCAAAATCGTACACACTGCGCTTTCTGCAGTTCCTTTGAGTGATTTCATATATTTCACAAATGAGACATTGAGATGAAATAAATATCCAGAGCTGACTTGTTTGACTTTTTTCGGCCTCATTCATCATCATCACTGTGGCTGTGGTGGTGGGGGGTGGGGGGGGGGGTTGTCTCCTGAAATTGGGTCCTGAAATTGAACTGTAGTGTCCTTGTGCAACTCTGGTCTACATCTGATCTGTTTAACACATGAAGGAGGAGGATCCTGAGGTGCTGGTCTCACTGTCGGTGTCGATATCGTCACCATGTCACTGTGGGGCAGACTCACAGTGAAGCTGTGTTTTACTTTACTAATGCTTGACCCCTTTTAATGCTAATGTCATCTTCAACTGCTTATCCAGGCATCTGGGTCACGGGGGATTTTCTACCAGTACACATAGGGCCACTGGGGGGTGCCAGAGCCAGTGACACCGAAGCAGGGTCCAAAGTGGGATTTGAACCAGTGACCAGAGAAACGAATTTCTCATTTCACATCCAAAACGACTTTATTGTAAGTTGCTTAACCAAAGCGGTGGGTCAATAGATATCATTGAAGGACACTAAATAGTGTAGTTCTATATGTAGAATATAGAATAAAGATGACTGGATGAACGGTTGAAGATGTCATAATAATAATAATAATTTATAATAATAATAATAATAGTGATGATAATAATAATAATAATAATAATTATTATTATTATTATTATTATCATAATAGCTGTTGTTGATATTATACTTGCAGAAATAGTACTAATAGTCAGTGTAGTAGTGGTTGTTATATTGTTGTGAAAAGTTTACAGTATTTAATTTGAGTATTTTCAATTTACATCAATTTAAATTTCAGACAAGTGTTGATTGAAATTAATTTGTTGTATAATATTAATAATAAACAGGTTTTCAGGAACAAGTTCAGTGAATTTAAATGTACGTACAACTATCTGAAATCCGGAACCTTCGTTGATGGTTCCTCCCGCTCCTCACCCGGGCGTAGTTTGGTGACGGAACGGATCACTTCCGGTGCAGTTGTCAACAGAGCAGTACCACGCGCGCCTGGTGAAAATGGTAAAAACTCGTGCGAACCGTCACCGTGAATGCGTTTCTGTCTTTTACCGTCATTTTTGTGATTGATTCAAACATGTGCAGTTTGTATAATAGCGCCCATCGTGGTTTAAACTAAATCGTAAGTGTGTTCGTGTGTTTTTTAGCCGAAGGCTCAAAAGGGAAAACCGGCGAAGGTGGAGAAGGTGGTTCACCCGTACAGCCGGAAAGCTGCTTACCTCAACCGAGAGGAGATCCGACTGAGGAGGAAAGAAAGGTGAGTGAGGTAGAAAATAAGCGGTGTGCTGCCGAACAGGCCTTTTAAAGGTTCAGTATGTCAGGTTTGGGTGGAATCGTGTACACTTCTGTTTATAGATATAGAATATGACGTCATAATGTTAGTTTGTATGAGCGTAAAATCACCCGGAAGTATGAGTCATTGTTGTCATTGGTCAAAAAGGATTCCTTTATACATCTCGTCTCGAGGTCTCGTACTGTAAGGGTAAGGGTGAGGAGTATTCAGCTGTAATACGCAGATATACCACTAGATGTCAGTGTAAATGTTTTTGAGTTGCAGGACAAAACCACCTGTTAGAGTCTGAAACACTTAGAGAGATAAAGACTTTCAAACACAATGTCTGATGTTGATGACAAGAAAAACTGCAATTTAGCTGCTGTAGTAATCAAAGTTTAAACAATTAGTTTGGTCAAATCTTTGTGTATTTCTTTAAATAGAATAGTATCTTACTTTTTGATAAATGTGTGAAGAGTTATTTACCAAAAACTGTTTCTATGCATTGGAAGTGGCAAAATACTGAAAACGGTTAACTTTGTATGATGCGTTTTCTCTTCAGGCAGAAAAATGACAAAGCCACACGTCTAAGCAACATCGGTGAGCTGCAGTTTGATTCCTCCTGTTTTGCATTCTTACACGCTGCAATTAATACATGTGTTTGAGCGGACATTTGTTTTTCATTTGTTCTCTTGAAAATATGCCGTGATTGCTTTTAATGGCCGCTCACGCAGAACCCAGCGCTGCTACGACAACAACAACAACAACACTGAAAGATCTTCCATCTACTCACAGGGGAGAAGCTGCTGTGGTTCCAGAGTCAGTTGGATCCAGACAAGACGACGTACTCCAAGAAAGATGCCTGTGACATGATCGAGAGGTCAGGATCCATTTTGACCCCATCAAGACTTTGTTCAATCAATCAATCAATCCCATAGTTCCCTCCCATAGGTGTCAATCAACTGAATCAGATCCCTTATGTTGACGTTTGTATGTTCAGGTACCTGCAAAGATTTGACTCTGAGCTGGAGCAGATCGAGTTGGTGAACGGGATCAAAGGTCGTCAGGGTCGTCTCCATGGAGCCAGGGAGGCTGTCGTCAAACAGACCATGGAGCGCGAGCGAGCTCTGTTCGAGGGCGCGGGATTCGGTGAGTCACCGCCTAAATATACTCACACACACACTCAAGTCATTGTTCGACAACACACGGCCATTGTTCCACAACGCTTAACAACAGTGCGTGTGGACTCCTTCACAGAGATTCCAGACATCATCAACAGCAAACATCTGAAAACATTCAGGTGAGTGAAATGAAGATTACATGCATTTCATTTTTTTTTATACTTCCAACGGGTATAGAAAATAACAAAATAACCTTCCTCAGATACTGTGACGTGTGTATCCGTGCTCGTGCAGCGGGTTTGATGTGTTGCATGGTAACGTCACTGCTAATCCACTAATTGGTGTTGTCGGGAGTTCTCTTCCACCAAATCTCTTCCCGTCTTCGTGGCCCCGCCCTCGCCTTTAAAAGAACAGCCATGGAATCTAAGTAGACATTTATTGGTATTTGAGCCGAGTAATGTTGAAAAACAAATACTGTGGCCGCTCCCTCTCCGTCTGCGCTCCATTCGAAAAATAGCATTGAAGAGCAAAATGATATCGGATCCATTCGTTGGCTTCTAAATTTCCTCTTACATCATATGTCTAATCTATCAGTTGTTACATCACGTAGTTACATGTATGGAATGTTGCACAATGAGTACATCGGCATGTGCCGCGGGTCAGAGGCCAGACAGAGATTAAGCTGTAGGGACACGAAGCTGTTAATTAGATTTAGGTTGTTTCCGTCAAGATGTTAAGGAGACATATGATCCTGATTCAAAAATGTATATTCTAGGCGTTGTTGTTGTTGTTGTCCTTTTTGGAGTATGATGTAACGATGAAATAAAATACTTAAAAACCGTTGGATCAGCGTTTTACCTTCAACTCGTCTCTTCTTCATTCTCCATTCTGACAGGGAGTGGACTGGGGATCTGAAGAAACTTCCAAACATCAAACTGAGGAAACTTTCCAGGCAAGACCTCGACACGAGAAACGAGAAAGGCGAGGACAAAGCGACAGCAGGAGACGATAAGAACGAGGAGGAGACATGTGAGCCAGGAGATGAGGACGATGACGATGACGATGACGATGAGGACGAGCAGATGAAGGAGATGTCGGATTCGAACTGATGCCAAGAATCCTAAAGCTACAGACTTTGTAAGAAAACGCTGCTACTCTGCTATTGTCCACCAGATGGCACCAATACCCACTATACGCAGACTATTTTTTATTAACCTCAACTCCTTCTAGAAAGGTCTCGCTGTTAAATAAATACATAACAGCAGTCTGTTTGGGTTCTACATTCATTGTTTATTCCATAAACAAGATGCATCGTGTGACCTGAATTATCTTTTGAGCCAGTCAGAGATTTAAAAAAAAAAAAAAAAAAGTATTTTGACAAAGACGTTGGATTTACGCTTTCGGTGACTCGACAGTGAACCTGGGTAAAATGACAGTTTCCTTGATCAGAGTGGGGAGTCGGCCAGTCACAGCGCCTCACATCAAAGTGAGACGAACACGTCTGACCCGATGTGAAACACCAACAAATGGCAACTGTGAAAACTATTCACGAGACAAGACGTCGCAGAGCAGCCGTTCGTAAAGCTGCAAACTGTCAGAAACCACTCAGCTATCGGACAACTCGCATTTACTACTTTCAAGAAATATTTCCTATGACTCATAACATTACACTTTTAAATAGGGGGAGGGAGCTAATGACACTCAAAATGTGGCGCCTCTAATATCTTGAGTCTTTGGCGTCTGACGACCTGATTGTCCACGAGGAGAGAAGCGAGGGAGGAGCTCAGAGTGCTTCAAACAAAACACTGTTAGCAGCAATCAGCAGTTTACCATCAACCTCCTTTCTTCATGCAACACAAGAGGTGTGTGTGTGTGTGTGTGTGTGTGCGTGCGCAGCCTTTAAACGCAGCTCTTCTCTGTTCAGTCTTTACCCGTGTTGTGTAGAACAACCAGGTAGAGACCTGAGGAGGCTGCGCCAGAACATTTCAGCAGTCTGTACTTTGTGTCTTGCGGCGAGAGTCGCTCAGTTATTGTCCCGACACGATGAACGTGCGAGGAGACGGGTGTCTGCACACGCTCGCCACGTTTCCATCAGTAACAGTAAAGTAGAGTTGATAGCTGGAATAGCCCATAGAACCGAATACCGTCCTTGTCCCACGACATTTTGAAAGCGAGTGGGCTTAGTCCCAGTCTGCCACGATACATGACGATACGCCCAGTTTCATCTCAACAGTGGCGTTGGTGTCGACGCGCTGCGTCGTCGAAGGCGGCTCTTGGCTTGGTGTTGGCCATGTGGTGCCGCGTCTGTTGGTGGATTGGGAAATCGTGTGCGTTTCAAAAACACCGCGTGCTGCGCTTTTTGCACAGACGCACACGATCCACTGTCGTCTGAGGGCAGATGCTGCCGCTTCGAGCGTTTCAAAGCTTTCAACCTCCAGGTTAAAGCTGGAGGACCATCGTGGCCCCGTTTTGGGTCGAGTTGAAAGTAAATCCACGCTCAATCCCATTATCGGGGTGTTTCAGTCAACTTTGAGAAATGTAGTGCGCGTTCAGACGGACTAACGCGTCGACGTGTACTTACCAAGTGGATTTGGAGTGGAACGAACACAGTAAATTAGAATTCTCTCGCGTCATGTAAACGTGTAACAAACCTCATCCGCACTCTACACAACAATGTGTGCGGCTGTAACAGAGACCGGAGTGTTTTGTACTTCATTTGATCAAATACTACTTTGTTTTGTACTTCATTTGATCAAATACTACTTGGTTGTATTTACAAATGCTGTGACACAGAATGGTCAAAAAAAAAAGTGCAAACTGCTTCCTGCATTTGGAAGAGTGACCTTGTCTCACCTCTCTCTCTCAGCCTGACGGCAGGCCTTCACATGTTCACGACAGCTCATACGTCAGCGTGTCGTCTGAGGATTGTCTGAAACATACTGAAACCTTTGGTTAACGACGTTCACCTTTAACGCGAGACAGTGCAGTTTCTGAAAAAGTGCTTAAGGAGTGTACCGGGCAGCGTCTTCACACCATGTCCTCACCGATGGCTTTATCTTCCTTCACTTGCTGTCGTCGTAAGTTTTTTTTCCCGGGCCGCGGCGCCTCGCGTTTCCCGCAGCTTTCAGTTTTGTGATCGCTTTCGATCCGCGATCCACGTCTCTTAGGATCGCAGACGCTTGCGAACACAGACGGCACAAAATCACAGCAGCTGAAATCACACGCTGGTGCCGCGCGCCATCGTGTAGTTTTAAGAACAGGGCGTGGCTCGGGACTCGTTCGTGGGAGGCGAAAAAACGTCAGACGGGGTTGTGTGCCGGCGCCACCGCCGCCTCCACCGACACATCCGAGTCCATCTGAGGCTGCCGGGCGGGGGCGGGGGCGGGGGCAGGGCCGGGGGCCGGGCTGACCGGGACCTCCACGGCGCCTTGTCTGCCATTGGAGAGGGAGCTGGTGTGGGTCTGCGGGTGGTGCAGGTCCTTCTCCGGGCAGTTCTGCACCGTGATGATGCGGTTGAAGGCCTTGAGGCGGCGCCACAGCTGCAGGTAGACTTTGCACTGAATGTACATGAAGATGAGGCCGCCGGTGAAGCCGATGGCCACCACGATGAGTTTGGTCCAAAAGGGCCACTCCAGCACGCCTGTAGGGGGCAGACGCGCGCACACGCACACACACACACACCCACACCCACACCCACACCCACACCCACACACACACACACACACACACGGCAGCTGCTGTCAGTGGACCTGAGGGGCGTGTGACGGGACCATGATGGTGGCTTGTGTGGAGCTGTGCTTACCCTGTGGTGTATAGTACTTCAGAAGAGAAACTCTCCATAACTCCTCTGCAATCAAGAGTGAGTGTGATTTCACTTTATTTCTATGGATCCGGAGAGAAGGGACTTCTAGACTAGTTTATTTTTATTGATATGTATCAAATCAATATATCATGGAGCCACTCTGATGAAAGAGGCCATGACTGCAGTTTGAGAGTCGTGGCCGTCGATGTCCTTCCTTTGCACTCATATCACCAGAGAGGCTCCATAATCATTGTTTTCAGCGTCTACACCGAACTGCCAGTTTATTAGGTACACTATGTACTGTCTTTCTACTACAACAGTCCGGTAAATAAATCCTGGAGGGCAGGATTTATTCCGTTTGATCTGTTGTCCCATTACATGACGATGATCGAGTTGCCACCGAGTGTTTGGTTTCTGCCTACAACATGAGAACGATGAGACGGATACACAGGGGTCACAGCACCACACACACACACAACACCATCACCGAACACAACAATGAACACACACACATGTAACGAGGGGCCGTGGAGTCACTTTAAGTAAATAAACGAAGAAAATGCTGAATATAAAGAACTCTGATTGAAAAATGTAACTTTTTAATGAGAAATCCTCAACCATCAAATCTGCATATTTCTGAGTTTAATTGTCAGAAAACAAACATACAAATGCAGATATATTTGAGAATACTCACATTAGGCTCAGATTAGTCAATCTTTTTTTTGAATATTGTTATTAATCAAATTATAAAATAGACAATTTCAGATTAAATATCTTGACAGCCAGATGTCTGGTGTGCAGAGGATTAGTGACTTACTACTTTTGAGAGTGGACATGAATTCTACAAGGAAGTCACTTGACCAGAGACAGACAGAGGATAAAAGTTCCCCTGTAGGATTTTAGATACATGTGATTCTGAAGATCAATGATTTAATCTACTTTGTATTTAGTGGTTTAGTGGTATAATGATACAAATATGTCTCTTATACATTCTTTTACAATGTAAACACTTATTTTCGTGTGTTTTACTGCACGTTTCATGCATTTCTAAAACTGCATGTATTCATTGACCAAACCTGAATGCTGCACTTTCATGGTATAGAACGGGTACAGCAAAAACAGCGTATACAAATGTAATCCCTTTATATTATCTTAAAAAGGGGCCACTAAAAATGTGTGGTGGCAATAAATCCTGCACCTTACACCTTTAATACAACACTTTCATTAAAGGTGAACGAGGTGAAAAGGTTTCCTGTCGCTCTCTGCGTGTCTCTGGTTCGTGACTGAGGACCGTGGCTTAAAGTACTGACCGTCCTTCCCGAGTCGGATCTCTTCGGCCGTTCTCTTGACCAGAATGTAGACTGACCACAACATACAGGCTATAGCTATCAGGTGAAACAACACTGAGCAGAAGATCTTCCTCCTCTCACTCTTCGTCATCTGCAGTTTCTCCCACTAGAGAGAGAGAGAGAGAGCGAGAGAGAGAGAGCGGGAGCGAGAGAGGAGAGAGAGAGAGAGAGAGAGAGAGAGCGAGAGAGAGCGAGAGCGAGCGAGAGCGAGAGCGAGAGAGAGCGAGAGAGAGAGAGAGAGAGAGAGAGAGAGAGAGAGAGAGAGAGAGAGAGAGAGAGAGAGAGAGAGAGAGAGAGAGAGAGAGACATACATGAGAGAGAGAGCCAAGAGAGATTTAGGCAAAGAGTGTTACAGGGAGAGGTTTAATCCTTCTGTGTGTGTGTGTGTGTGTGTGTGTGTGTCAGTGTGTGTGTGTGTAAACCTTTCGTAAAGGTTTGAGCCTCGTCTCCATGACGAAGTCAAACTTGCAGAGTTCACAGCAGCGGGTGTCGGAGGACTTGATCCACTGGTTGAGACAACCCTGGTGGACGAAGCTCAGGCTCCCTGTGCAGCGGCAGGGCATGATGAGCGGACACTCGTCGTCGCCCTCACAGTGGCAGATCCTGGACACACAGAGCAGACAGACACACGGTCACCGCTCCTTACGTGCAGCCGGCCCACTCTTTGTTGTTGTTGTTGTTGTTCTATTGTATTGTTGCTGACCGACAGCCACGCGATCTCTCTGCGGTCGACAGATCCTCCCTCTGGATGGAATTCAATTTAACCGTCGCTGAGACTGAGCCACGCGTCGTGCCGGCCAATCAAAAACGGACATTGCCAAGTAGCGTTTCAGTTGGGGTTTTGCGTGCGGCGCCTCACTGGTAACCACCACTGACAGCCGGCTCTCTTTCACTGACCAGTCTACAGCGGTCTCTCGGTCACAACACTTCACTCTGCGACAGAGGAGAAATGAAACCGACAGTCCCGGTTCAGGCCCCAGCCGTCTTCTACCCGACGGCTACAACGCCTCGCTCGCGGACGGACCCCTGCTGCGAAAAGATCACAGACGGTCCGGAACAGAACCGGCCGACCCAACAGCTCACACGTCGGCCTGCTCTTCGCTGACCTCCGCCGGCCGACCGATGACGCTCGCGCCGAACGCAAAACGTCTCCCAACGCTTGCTCGGAGTGACCGGCGAGTGTGAACGCGACCATTTGAATACGAAGATTCACGCTTCCCTCGACTCCCTGCGAGCGTCATTCTCTTAGCGCCGATACCTGGCACCGCGCGACCACGCGCTTAGCCATTCGAACCCTTCTCATTTGTGGTTCGCCGCCAATGGAATAAGCAACCAAACGTCATCAGAGTGGTCGCGCTTTCACTCGCCTAAACGTTCGCCTCTCACCGTCCCCTTTCCTGCGTCTCTTTCGCGCTCACGCACTTTCAGACGGGCAACGTTCCAACGAGCGGCGCCGTAAAGCGGCTTGCTCGCAGCCGTCGCCCTCGTTTCACCTTGCTCGTCTCCGGCGCTCGTCGACGCCGACGAGCACTTTTCCTCCGTGACCCAATCGGCTCTCAAACAGCCACTCACCTGCAGACCTCCGCCTCAGAGTCCTCGGAGCAGTACTGTGCCACGCCTCCGTTGGCAGCGCAGTGCTGCTGCGGCATGGGCACCGACATGTCCGCGCTCCCTGACCCCTTCTCCTGGTATCTCGTGGTGATGAGCTCCTCGCCGTCCTCCGCCGGCGAGGAGCTGCCCCCCGGGCTCTCCGGCTTGCCGCCGCTCTCCTCGTCTCGGCCCGGGGATCCGTGGGCCTTCGCGGAGCAGCCGCTGTGCCTCTTCTTCAGGCCGCCGCCGCCGCCGTCCTCCACCAGGGGCCGGTCCGCCCTCTCTTCGTCGGAACCCACCGACTGCAGCTCCATGACCTCGGTTTTGTCATCCCCCTCTTTGCCCCCGCTCGCCCCCTCCCTCTCGCGGCTGCTGGCGCTGCGGCGCCGCGCTCTCCGGGCTTTCTCCTTGCTCCAGCTGCGGCTCTCCGGCCACGCCTCCCCCTCCGAGGACGAGCCGGACGGCGGGCCGCCTGTGCGCCGGAGGCGAGGCGCGAGCTCCCTGCGGCTCTTGAGGGCGCGCTCCCTCTTCTCCCCCCTCTCGCTGCGGTCGGAGCTGAGGCTGCGCTCGCTGCGGTCCGTCTGCTCCTGTTTGCCGTTGGGCTCGGCGCAGTCCGAGGCGCCGCCGCCGCCGCCGCCGCCGCTCCTCTTGCGGCGGTGGCGCCGCTTCACCTGCTTCTTCTGGGCTGGAGCCGACGAGCCCAGCGCTGTGCCGGTGACCGTCATCTCGGGGGTGGGCGTGTGCCGGTCGTGTTGGAGTGACTCAGAGGCATCCTCCTCTACACACTTCAGCTGTCCAGAGCTTCGCACACACACACACACACACACACACACACACACAAACACAGAGAGACACACACATGTAAAAAATAATATGAAATAAGATGGAAAACACAAAAATGTGATGACATTAACAAAACAATCAGTCCTGAATGTGATGACACACAATTAAAGGCTGTATTCACCCAAACGACGAGCTAAATCACTTCCTCTGTAGAGTGTTTTCTTCTTTATCTGGGAGGGTTTGACA
Organism: Chascanopsetta lugubris; assembly: GCA_016785325.1. NCBI lineage: Eukaryota > Metazoa > Chordata > Actinopteri > Pleuronectiformes > Bothidae > Chascanopsetta > Chascanopsetta lugubris. Next base: position 64,301 of record JAFBJT010104007.1, read on the forward strand.
TTTTCCATTTTAAAACCTTTGTCTTCAAACTATTAGAGGAGAACAGCGCTGTCCACTGAGGGGTGGCTAAGTTACTATTCAAAGGTCTATCGAGTACAGTTCCAGAGATTGTCTTCATTTCTTAGAGTCACGTGAATGAGTGCGTTCTTTTTATTACCCTAGAACGAGCACTTCATAGTTACGCCACGACGCCGCCATGTTCTTAAAGTTGCTCAGATTGGAGCGGCTGAACAATTGGGATCAGAGATCACGGGACCTTTAAAGGTGAGAGAATACAATAATTGCGAAATCCCTCAGAACCTCCTGACTGAATTGATTCTACGACGAGCCTAAGTCCCATTTCAGGTCCCTGCATCGAATCCATGTCCCAGATTTGCTTTTCAGGAAACTCCTACAGCTCACGGCTGTTCCTCATCGGGGGAAATGATGGAGCTTCAATGATCCTTGTTGGTGCATATAAAAAGATCACGTCAACATGGCCGTATGTTTGACACCGCTGACGTAAACTACTCAAACCTCGAGGGTTGCAGAGAAGCTAGAAACACCCCCTGCTTGACGTTTGCCAAAGGGCAGACGGCGCCACAGACCGGTCACTCTGCCGCAGCACCGAACACTGACCTACGTGTGGGAGGTTGATGGAGAGACGTCCACGCGGGCCGAGTGTCTCAAATCTGCACGCTTTCCTCGGCGTGACAAACACCTTGAAGTAGCTACCGTGGCAGGATGGATGTGCGCTGTCTAGTTTGGGGGGCGAGTGAAAGTGTGAAACCGGGGCAACGGGACACACGGCGCCTCCCTGCGTGACTGAACATGGAAAGTGACATATGGAAAACCCAGGCACTCGCTCACATTCACGCCCACCGTGGCCGACGCAGGGTGCGCCAAGCCCGTCAGCGGGTCGTCCGCATCGCCGGTGGACCCCATCGTTGGCTTTAAAGGGTCCGTCTCCTCTGCGGTGACTCATCTTCCTCTCATCGACTGCGCCACGGGAGCAGCGCTAGATTTCAGCATCCGTTTGAATTCTGCTCTGCCCTCGGGTGCAGCCGACCGTATTCATTCCTTCTCCCACTCGGTGGAGGAAAACAGGCTTTAAAGTCAGCATGCTGATTTCAGAGAGGGAGACCCAGAGCTGTTTCGTGGGCGGATGGACGTATCTGCGGACGGTGAGTGAACGGGAGCGGACTCGGCGAGAGGATGCGTTACCTGCATATGTCCTGAGACGAAGGGCTGATCGATGTTCTCGAGTTCGTATTCACGCCCGTCGTGGAGTTGCTGGCCTGCAACGACACACGGACTCGACTTAGCTCTGCGTCAGATCAGTTCATTTTCAGGAATCTGACTGTTTCAAATTTGTTAGAGGAAGGGTATAAATGGGAAAACAAGGAAGGCTCTTCTAAAAAATAATAATAATAATATGCACACTTTTAAAAATGAGATGTTTTCAGAGAAATATTGACTCAATAAAAGATGGCAATTAAAAAAAGAAAAAAAGGCTAATGTTGGAGCAGCAAGATTTTAACCACTTGAGGGCAGAAAACAACCAGAAACACAAGCTGAATGATACATTTGTGGAAATACATAATGATGGCTGACATGCTCGCAAGCTTTTGTTTGTTGACAAAAAATGTTTGTCTTTCTGCAGCCACAGAGAAAAACGATGCTTTGCTGTGTCGTGCTCAGGAGTGAAAAACTTCCACTGTCATGATTTGTTTTTTTAACTTCATATGTTTTAGAATTTCTCATCGTGATAATCTGAGATTTTCTGTTTAACTACCGGACACTTTAAATCACCCCTTTAAAGTGGATCCAGATGAACAGGTAATCGAACAGATAGGAAATAATGCATGGGTCCGTGTAATATTCAATCTGAAGTGGGACTTGATCTCATACATCAGCCTTAGACAACATTGAGGACGTGCATGTTAAATGTCACCTCCAGCTACGATGAGTTACCATTCAATATCACAGAGAAGTAAAAACATTTACGGTGTCTTTTCTATCAAAACCATTGGGTAAAAGTGAATGTTGTGACTCGAAATAAACCTGTTCAATCACACCTGGCTGGATTCTTCATGACTAAGCAAAGCTGAAACAAACTCAGTGAACTTTGACCAGCTGTTGGCGCTGCCTGAGATCCGGCGGTTACCTTGGAGATGTTGCTGGATCGACTTCCTGAACGCCCGGGGGCTTTCTTTCCCTGCAGGGAGAGAAAGAGACAGCTAATCATTACAGAACTCAGGGAGGACATGTCTTGATTTCATCTGCTAGAACCAGTTATTTTCAGTCGGCACCCAGTTCAGTGCAGATGAGTCATTTTAGCAGATCGATCAGCTTTTGTTTTTTTTGGCAAAATACTTTTGCAATATTATACTTTAGCTCTTTTGAGTCTTGTCTTTTTACGAGAGTCAATTTGAAATATCATACAAATAATGAACAGCTTCCATTTCTTCCTCCTATTTTTAGAAAGTAAACCCTCCTGTCAATCAACTCATCAATTGGCTGACGGTTTCAGCTTTTACACGTTGCCAGTTCCATCTGTCCCCCAATCTAAGCCTCAGAACTGTTTCTTTTACCACTTTTTACAATTAAAGTGTGGAGGGGTACAACTAGTCAATCTGTTTACTTGAAGAAAAATAACAGTTATGAGTTCAGTGTGGTCTGGCCCTGGTTGAGGAGCAACGTTAAGAGTCAAGCGCAGCCACGTGTCCCTGTTATTCATTCTGACCCGAGCTAAAACCAGTCAATCCTATTACCTGTTGGTCCCGCTAAGGTCACAAGATGATGCTCTGCAATGTGTCTCTATTTAAAGTCAACTTAAAGCACTTTTTCCAGAACTGCCCACACCACAGCACAGCACGGTATGACCTCAACAGCCAGACCGTCAACTCCTGCAGTCAGACATCTGTGATGGCCTCCATCGCTGCCGGGAGTTTGAGGAACCAGAGCAGTGCTGCGTGGGCGACTTGCAGGTATCAACGTGGTTCAATCGCCATGACAACAGGGTTGTGCTTAACTCCAAGTTATTCTAAGACACCAACACTAGTTAAAACTGGACCGCGTGGAAGAAAGCCATATAAAAAAAAAAACATACATGTATTGTCATGTCACAATATGCATTCACAACAAAAAATGATTGAGACACACTGGTGTCTGTTTTGGGGGATTTGGGGGGAGTTAATATTCACATTTATTTTGAAATCATTTTTTAACAATGAAATAAACTTCATCTTTGATCGAAAACAACTGGAACACTGTGGTCCCTTGACATCCAGATTTCAAAATAAAATAGCTGAGGTTGTAGAAATGGTAAGTTACATAAGAATACTTCATTTGTATTGCATTGTTAGGGAGTAAGACTATTCCTGGATCCAAGAATCAGACGGGGCATTTAGACCATAATGACACACATTATCTCAGGGCACTTTTCAGAACAAGTTCAGGACTTAATAATTACACAGAAACCTAAAAGCCGAGAAAAGCAAAGGGGAGGGGATAAGTGCGAGGTCACGTGACACAGGAGAACCTTTGGTAGCCTTAAATGATCATTTAAATAGACATGTTGAGTTTGTCCACTCTGGGCTACTGTAAAAACGTGGTGGCGATGGTTCACTTGAATTTTACACACTGCAACAAGCTCTGTAGAACTGGTCGTTTCACGTAATGATGACATCGATCAGGATATTGATGATATGAAATGATGACAAAGAGGACAAACAACATTCAGTTGTTATTGTTTGGTGTTATTAAAGGCTACTTCATTATGTCCCTCCCTTCCACCACATTACATCAGCTGTAGACACCAATCAACACCACTTCCTTAGCAGATGTAACAATGTACACATTCTGAAACAATTAACACTTCCACCTCTCCTCTCCACTTCTCCTTCACCACAGTGACCACTATTCCACTTTCACACATCTGCTATCACTGCAGTGTCCAGCACCAGACCTCTGCTGCCTTTATGGTGTGTGTGTGTGTGTGTGTGTGTGTGTGTGTGTGTGTGTGTGTGTGTGTGTAAGTCAGGTCCCAGCGTGCACACGCACACACACACTGAGTCCAATATGAGAGCAATCTAATGTCCCAACGGTGTTGAAGTGAGTGGCCATTGGAAAATGGACTGAACCATAAAAAGGGAAGAGGGGGGGGGTGGGTGCTGCAGTGGTTTGATGATGAAGAACTGAAAGACAATTCAACAGTGAGGCTGTCATTGAATCTAATTTCACTTGTGCATTATGTTGTGTGTATTTACAGCACTAGGAGAGTGTAGGTGGGTTGTGTAAAAAAATTTACAAAAAGACAGCTCCCGTGTTCATCGAAGCAACACATCACACAGCAAAACAGTGTTGTTCCATCCATCCATCATCTTTACTGCTCCTTCTCTCCAGAGTCGTACTGAAGCTGGAGCCCTTCCCTGCTGAAAGTGCGCGGGAGGCGGTGTTACACACTGAGCAGGGTTCCACTCTGCCACAGAACTGACGTACAATTAGATCATCGCGTTCATTGTGAGCTTCTCGTCCCATTTGTTCAAAAATACTCATTTGACCCGAAAAGGATTCTCATACTGTCCACCACTCCAGCTCCTGTTTTCACCCTCTCCCCCGAAACACTAGAGTAGACTGCTCTGATTGGCCGGCTGGCCCGGGCTCTCGTGACTGGTCGACCGCTTCCGGCTCACGTGAAAGTGACTTACGCCGAGATAGAAATCAGAGGGACGAACAGAACTCCAGCAGCCTCCTAAAAAGTCTTTCTGAGATATAGACACGCCCCCTCGGCCCGTTGACAGTTGGCCTCGTTATCTACAAACACTTCCCACCTATGCACGAGCACAAGGACAGGACAGGAAAAGCAGAATATGACTCATTTGAATGAATTAAAAAGAATAGCCTTTGAGGAGTAGACCTGCATCTTGTAAGCTGATCAAGGGATTTGCAGATAGCCCGGTTTAAATCAGTGCTTCCTTCCATGGAGTCTGACACTCTGCAGGCTCCTCTGGGCGCTAAGGGAGACCGGCACGTACCCGTGGCGTCGGGCGCACGTGTGTGTGTGGTTACATCTTACTTCGTGTGACAAAGCATTCTCAGGATATTAGACAGCGATGCACAATCAGAATGTATTCGTAGAAGCAGATAAGACTGGTGAACAAAAGTGAGATGCCATATCAAATTTGCACAACAGAACGCACATCATCATGAGTCAACTAGAAGAGTACAAGCAGTCAACTTGTGATATTAATTTGAGTACTTAACTAATTAAGTCATTCAGTATTTATGTGCAATGACCTCCTCCAAGATCCGGACAGTCGTACTTTTCAATTCAAATTCGTCCACATCAAAGCACGACAGTTTCAGTCAGTATGAGTGGGATATGTCACAAACATCTACATGTAGCTCTGCATCACTTCCCTTGTTTCTTTTGACTAAATCCATGTAGTACATTTATATATATACATATATATATATATATATATATATATATATATATATATATATATATATATATACGCAGTAGCTGTCATGCCAAAAACCGACAATACAGCTCCACCGCAGACTTGCAGCAGACACTGCGACATGCAGCAGATGAGAGAAGCAGTGTAACTCAGCCATGGTGACATCACGGGTGAGGAAAACACATATAGGCATTAAGGAACAGTGTGTGATTGACTGTCAGCGCCATCACCACATCACTGAGCTCCCAGTCAAGCCTAAACCTTTAGTCCATCACCGGATAGGGTCAGCTCCGGGTTCGTACCACACGTATGGTCTCGTGCAGACCACCAAACATGGGGGATCGGAGCAGCAGCTCACAACTGGATCAATCCAGTGAGCAGGAAAACACAGGCAGAGAGCAGCATCAGCCTCCTCTGGGCGCTCATTAACCATGATGGAGCGAGAGATGCATTGCACAACACAAGTTCAGGGAAGATGTGAGGGATTTATACTCTGACCAACTGATGATACTGTGCGTACGTTGCGCTATTATTAGTGCAGGATAAGCTTCGGTGAAGTGCAGACCTCATTTGCAAAGCTGTGTCTCTGTTACACTGTATGAGAGGTTCGACGGTTGACAATTCAAACGGGGTAAAATTCCGTCGTAGTATAATCGTTTACACATTTTCACTGTTTGATTGCCACACTGCAACAAAGTGATGGTAACACCACTGCCCAGACTCCCAGCGTTCGTCTGCCGAAGAAAATAGCATTCAAATAATCACAATATAATTTAAAATAGTGAAAGTATTAAAGCCGGTTTCTCCAAACATCAATGCAGTGATAGTATCGCTGTGATCATTTTGGTCACAATGATCATGATACTTAATCTTACACTTCAACACAAAAACAACAACCAAAAAAAAACTCCATTAAAACGTGTTTTTTAACCAGAGAGTGAACTAAAAATCAACACAAGACAAAACAATCCCGTTCGATTTTCATCTTGTTACTTCTTGCGAGCACAAATGCGGAAATTTAAAATCCAACATATCTCAAATCAAACAAAACAATAGTTGAAGAATGCAGCACAGCACGTCTGAGGGAGCGGAATCACACCAACACCCAAACACCCAGACATCACGGTGAACAGTTCTGATCTCACCTCACAGTTCAGCTGAATCAGAGCCGACACCTGGCGCTCGGCCTCTCTTCCTCTGCAAACATCGTGGCTCTGAGACGCTGGTGAGTCAGTGTGTGCGGACATGTGCGTGTTTCCACAGAGGGGATTAAGAGATGTAGCCCGGCACCACGTCCGTGTTTTAGTTCGGTGCGCTGGCTCGGCATCAGAAAAACACCCACATCCTCGGATAGAGGCCAGGTGCCCTGGCGCTGTGGCCACGAGGCGGTTCATATTCGCTCCATCTGGGCCTTTAAGAGCCTGAGATATTTTCTGATGATGTCAAGAAACTGAAGGAAGTGATGTGATCAAAGCAAAAGTACTAGGTCACTCTGGTGTAGATGGTGATTCCTGGGTGGTTAACACCGAATGGCAGCTGCCACGTCTGAGACTTTTTGGATCCATTGTGTCATGAAGTCAGCGGTTGTCACTCGATCTTGCACTTTTGATCATTTCTCTTGTGTGTGAGCGGGTCATCGACAAAAAACAAACCATCTCAAAGAAAGTCAGAGAGCACAGGCAGCTGTGGAACGGTTAGCATTTGCTTGACTGAGTTTGTAGCCATGTCATCCTCACTCAGTGGGTTTACTTAGATTATAAACCTCTTTCTTGGACTTGTGTTTGGAGTTTGTGTTGTGGACGTAGTTAGCAATTCCATTTTTCAGCTACTACACGCTACTGCTGCTGTATCAAAGCTAACGCTTCTCTTGAGAAACTCGACCCAAGGAACTTCAGGTTAAAATAGCTGATCACAGGCTGATGGACGGAACTGAATGAGTCAGGGAATGTCTCATCTTTAAGTTTAAAAAAAAAAGCATTTAAATATATAGAACCATCACATAAAGCCCTTTAATATGAAATGTCGCTGCTAAGAAAACATATTTGGAAGCCTGCCATTTTGAGATGTTCAAATCTCCTTGCAAAACACCTCAGGTTGAACCCGCCCAAGAGTTATCCTCTTTATTTTCTGAGTGGTGATTAGCCCAAGTGAGAGCACACGTTCCAAACATAGCCCCGCCCACCTCCAACCGGTCATACCCACACAGCAGTGCAACACCAGCAGATTGCGTGTTTAACGTGCAGTCTGCCATTATCCTCATGGCCCAGTGATCCTATGACCGTATATGCAAATCACACCACCTGTCATGTTAAATCAATATCTGTGAACTCTATAGAGTAGACTAGGAATTTAATACCAGACGGTGAATGTATTTTGGGCAAATGAGAAAGTGTCACTGTATTGATTCATTCAGGTGATTGGCCAGAGGCTCGGCAGAATCTCAGGATGTAACATTGGAGTTGGCCTTTAACCTTTATGGATTACAAATGTCAGCACTATGTTGGTTTATCTTAATTGGCATTCCAAAATATTTTGTAACCGTTTCTTGTAAAAAATTTAAAACATTTTTAAAAACAAAAGAAAACTGTTTTGTGATGTCATGGTCACTCTGACCTTTGACCTCTCATCCTCTAAGTCCCTTGTAAAAGCCCCTTGTGTTTTAACTCGCACACACTTCTCTCCCAAGGTTTGAGGACCAATCAAGCGGCTTCTTACCACACAAATGACCGTTTTTCAGCTTCAACGGTTATAAAAAGAAATCACTGAGGTTTTATTCGTGTCTCAGTTGTTCGAGAACACATTCTGAATAAAAAAAAATAAATACTCACCTCATTTTTGTCTTTGGAGCGCTGAGCACTCTTGCCGTTGCTGGCTGTTTCCCTGGCTGGCACCACACTTATCTGTTGTACTGGCATGCTGCTGTTTCCAGGCAACACTCTGCTGTTACTCCCACAGCATTTCTCGTGTGTCGCACCCTCCTGTCCTCAGATCCTCGTCCCTGCGCGTGATTTGCTGTCCCATCCGTGAGCTGCTTTCCAGGCAGAGAGGGCGGCGGTGGCGGCGGCGGCGGCGGCTCCGGTCTTGCACTCCCTTATCAGCCTGATCCGGATCATTAGAGGAAGCGGAGATGGAAATGGGATCAGGTCACCGTGGCAACAGGAAGAAGACCGATCCGGAGACGGTGGGGTGTAAGGTCGTCATGACGACTGGGAGACTCCTCTACGGCGCACACCGGCCCCTCCCTACCCCTCCTCTTCCTCCGTCCTCCTGCAGATAGACACGGCGAGCGGAAGAGTTGAGATGGAGATGGGCGGTAAACGGGGAGAAAAGGGAAAGCGCCTGTTGAAGATGTGTGTGCGCGCGCGCGCGTGTGCGTGTGTGTGTGTGTGTGTCTGGGCGTCTGTCTTGAAGGGGCGGAGCCAGGACTTTGTCGTGCTTTCTGGGTAACAAGCGCACAGTGCACGAGGATTGGGGCTTAGACTAACCTCAATCTCCTCCTCTGCAGCTAATAAGCTTACACAATGAGTGCACATGGACCGTGGTCTACTATGACTGGCGCACAGATCCGTACAACGCACTCCATGAACAAGGTCTTGATATCAGGCTCATCCAGGTCTGCTCTCATGTTACAGGTATAACGGCAAACGAACGATGTGGGTCGACCCTTTAGAGCAGGCATGTCAAACTCAGTTTGGGTCTCGGGCCGGATCCAGACCTTCTGATCTCAAGTGGGCCGGACCAGTCAAATAATGTCAAAATGTCAAATCAAAATCTTTAGCTTTGTTTTTCAGTGCTATGCTTTAGCATCAAGCCTACATTTGTAGCCTACATATTATAATTACGGATCACAAATGATCTATTCTAACAACACATTTATTCACAAACAATGGAATTGATCAAAATAAAATGATTGGTTTATTAAATACAGTTGAGTAAATACAGTTTTACACCACTGAACCAACTCACCACACTAAACAAAGTGGGAGCTATGAAGAAATTATTTTTGCCTTAATTGTCTTACTTTGAAAATGCACATTTATGGAAAAAAAAAAAAAACAGACCAAATGACCTAGTAAGGCTGGAGCAGGGCTCCGGAGCCGCATCTTTCATCCTTATGCTGCAGC
>JAFBJT010104018.1:0-11277 GCA_016785325.1 Chascanopsetta lugubris
CCAAATCTTACACACTGCACCTTTAAATAGCAAACATACTCACTTTTAGAGTACCTAGCTTTTGTGATGTTGTGTATCAGACAATTCAGAGGCACTTTTACAAATGTAAGAATATTAGTTTGCAAAAGAGTCTTGTCAAAAAAAAAACGATGCCCTCATGTTGAGTTAAAGGTGCAGTGTAAGATTTGGTGACATCTAGAGGTTGAGTTGCATGTTGTGTCCATTACCTCACCCTCACCTTTCAACATGCAGGAGAACCTATGGTAGACTTCAGTTGTCATTTAAGCTCAAAGGTGCGTAGAATGTTCACTCTGGGCTACTGTAAAAAAAAAAAAACATGGGGGCCCCCCATAGAGAGGACCCGCTCCTCATGTATATATACATTAATGAGCTTCATTTAAAGGTAATTAAAACAAATATATACATTTAGGAGAATATAAATTCATGAAGATGTCAGGATGTCACTGTTTAGTAATATGTTTGGAAGTGACAGAAATCTTACACACTGCACTTTTAAATCATATATTGACCCTTTGTCATAACCGCCAGAAGTAGTTTTGAGCAGCAATTCCAATTGAGGCAAGTGGCACCGTGCTTGTATATCATCTATATAATATGATACGTATAGCACAGTTTGTAGCACAAACGGAACTCCCCTCGAATGTATCCACCACCCTCTCTCATTTCACATCATACTACAGGGGCCACTATCACCTGTTCCATAATGGCCCTTGTGTCTCATGTGTGAATGGCCTCGTCCCCCATGGCTATGGAATCCACAGGCTTCTTTCTGTACAGTACAGGACATATACTCATGTTAAAGTCCCTGCAGTCCCACAATCCTGCAATGAGCACAGAAGCCCAGGAGTTGTCATGGCAGCTAAACTGAGGCAGGAATGCACATTACCATATGAGAGCGGGAGAGAGAGAGAGCGAGAGAGAGAGAGAGAGCGAGAGAATCACATGATATCGTTTTGCTGCAACCAGACCTGCTTTGAGCTGTTTTTCTTCCCATTGGCATGACATCCAATCACACTAGAGAGCAAATTGAGCCTTTAAAGGAGAAAATTAGAAGAGCGGTGATGAGAAATATGAGTGACTGAACTCTGAATTGACTGGTGAACACTGTTATCGCTTTTTGTTTAATTAGTAGTAACAACCCTGTCGGATCAAATACTGCCATTTCTGCAATACTTGATGGAGATTCAGGCTTTTTTTAAAGGTACAGTGTGTATGATTTGGTGACATCTAGAGGTGAAGTTGCAAGTTGCACCCATCACCTCACCCTCACCCTTCTGAACATCCAGGAGAACCTATGGTAGACTTCAGTTGTCAAAACTCAATATATGTGAAGTACGTCCAGTTTTACTTCTGTAAAAACATGGTGTCCTCCATAGAGAGGAGCCCTCCTCCTCATGTAAACATACAATAATGTGCACATTTAAGGGTAATGGGGGAAAAAAATAGATTTAGGGGAATATAAATTGATAAACATGACAGTATGGAATTGTTTTGTAATATTCACCGTCACAAAAACGACCGAAATATTACACACTGCACCTTTAGAAATAGGCTGAGTGGAAAAAGAGAGGCAGAGCAGGACAGAGAGGGTGCAGAGCGATGGTGTGAGTACACTGAGCAGTCTGTTACGCTTAGGGCTTGTGCAGGGGAGGGCCGGTCTGTGAATGCACTGGAATGACAGGCAGGGGATTAGAGGGGAGGTGATGCCATTGAAAAGCAAGCTGATCCGAGGGAGCCGAGCTGACACTTTAACACAGCCAGCTGACAAGAGCAGCCAGCCCCTGCTGCAGCCCTGCAGTGGCAGCACACCCCCCCCCCCTCCACAAGGCACTGGAGGAGGTTAGCAGTGGTTCATTAGTCGTCGCCGTAGAAACAGATGACGCAATGGAATGGGATTAATGGCTCGTGTGCGATTCATCAGTTAAAGGTTACGATTGTGGAGTCTATATAAGAAAATATGTGAATTCGGTTGTGACACCTCTGAGGTCTCACCAGGTTGATTCAGCAGAGTGATGTCATGATAATCACAGTGTGAGCTGAGACCGCATTCAGAATATCCTCAAATACTGAAAAAAAGAAAAAAATATTGATATATATGTACGGTATAGTTTTTCAAATTACAAGTATCTTCAAAAGAGAGAATTGGATAACTGTACAACACTGTACATGTCTATTCATCATACAATTCATTTCAAACAGATTCATATGTGTTTGTTTGTTTTTCATTAGTATTCTTTACTTAGTGGGTTGTACAGATAGTTTGTGTGTGTTAGAGGTGTCACTAGGATTTAAGGATTCAAGGAACTTGTATTGTCATATTAGCAAATATTTACAAATGAGTTAATACAATATTAAGGTTCCCCAGGTCCCAGTTATGTCCACAAAATAAAATGAAAATGGAAAAAAAGAAATGAAAAACAGCTTTTTAGAGGCTGCAAAAATGCTTAGTCACCATTCTGAGCAGCCTGGGCTTTTCTGTGATGAAGCGCTACAGTGTTTCAGGGAGAGTGGAAACAGGAACCGGTGCAGTGGACAGTATGTACACTACAGCATTTTTTTCAATACCTGAGGCTGTCGACCTGTTTTATTAGTGACACCGTAATTTGAATATAATTCCAAAGGTGCAGTTTGTAAGATTTCTGTCATTTTTGTCACTTCTAAACATATTACAAAACAGTGACATACTGACATTTTCATGAATTCATAATCCTAAATCACCTAAATGTATTTCTTCCCCCATTACCCTTAAATTAGCCGATTTACGTGTATTTACATAAGGAGCGGGTCCTCTCTACAGGGGCCGCCATGTTTGACAGTAACCCAGAGCAGACACATCGTTTGAGTTTTAATGACAACTGAAGTCTACCATAGGTTCTCCTCCATGCTCAGAGGGGTGAAGGTGAGGTGATGGATACAACATGGAACTTCACCTCCAGAGGTCACCAAATCTTACACGCTGCATCTTCAAGTAAGATGCAGATGAGTTGGAGAAGGACATTGCATGTGGTTTCTTTGTTTCCGGGCCAAGTGCTGCTTCCTTAAAAGTGGGATGTAATGCTTTTTTTGACCCAATCACGTAAAGAACAGCCACCAGGGAACAGTATAAACTTGCCACTGCAACCGGCAGAGACTGTAAACATGTAAACAGAAAAGATGCACTAAAGACTGGCATCACCGGAACAGGATCTGGAAGAGCTTTGTCTGGTGAGGCAGCCCACTCACCAAACAGGATGTTGACAAGAGCGAGAGAGAGAGAGTGCATGCGTGTGTAGGTTACAGCATATTTAGCAGCAGCGGCGGCGGCAGCAGCCATTGTATCTGAGACTATTATGCCACTCCAGTAGCTCTCACTGTTGCTCAGGTTCTCATTCTACACGGATCACTTTTACTCTTCTCTCCTCCGCCTCTCAATCCATTTCTTTTCAAAGCGCAGCCACAGCAGGCGGTTGTGATGTGTTGGTAAATGGCGGGTAGGCAAAGCTGTTTCAGATCTGCGAGGTTAAGATCTGTGCTGACACCTGTCACGCTCAGAGAGAGAACAGCTGTAACGTGCACCAGCCACCGCATTACTTCACACCAAGCCGTAATTGCTTCGCAATCTGAAGTCGGGGGCCCGGGCTCGTAGCGCCGGCAGGGCTTTTAATCAAACGTGAGGCTTTTGAATGCTCGGCTCCCCCGCCAGGCTCGTACAAGCCTCCGCTTTACGGTAGTTTAAACCGGCTAAGAGTTTAATGTTTCTGACAAGTCGGCCCCGTTATTATGAATTAAAGCGGCGCGGCCGCATGTGCCGTATTATCTACAGAGGCCGAGAGGGACACGGAACAAAGACAGAGGCAGATCAGGAAGCACAGTCACCTCCTGCTGCGCTGCACCTGGGTTTGGTTCGACACCAGGTTCCATGTGCTGACTCATGCACATGGGAATATAACAACATGTGCACATGCTGCCCTTGTGATGGTTGAGGTTTCATGGGAGTCAGATTGGGGCCTCAGTCAAAGCACATATCCTGAATGTGCCATATCCACTTGCAGTGCTTATACCGATAAGGTAGAAATATAATTCTGGAAATGTTGTTTCATTTCTTTGGAGGTGGCTGTGCTTGAGGGGTTAGAGTAGTTATCCTCTCACCAGAAGGTAAGTGGTTCAACTCCAGTCTTCCCCCCATTCTGTATGTGAAAGTGTCCTTGGGCAAGCTGCCGAAACTCACTCTATCCCATGAACTCACATGCCCCTTTCAATCCCACAGACCAACCACCCATTTATGGGCGGAGTTCGGCATCTTCTGTTGGAACTGCTCCCCCCGCAATTGGTCTCGGAAAAGGGATTGATGATGGATGGCTTTGAATTTGTTCATGTTTTTCAAATATATCATACATACATAACCCTAAGAACCCTATCCCTTACACAATCATATGGAAATGATTTGATCATTTGAACTGAAACGGGTTTCTTGTCTGTAGCCCCTGCCGGTGAGCCCATCATAGAGTACTGCAGCGACAGTTGTCCGTCTCCTCACCAGCATCTGTGAACGTCAGCCAGTGCCACCATTCGGTTCCTGCTCATCCATTGGCCTGTTCTCCTGATGTCGCTAAGTTTGGCAAAGGCACCCGGCTCTATGAGGAATCCTGGTTGTCGCTTTAGTCCTAAAATCACGGCCAGGCCCTCGTTACCTCCAGCGCGGCAGATTTATCGTTGCCGTATCTCAGCACCGTCTTACGCGCAGACAGGTTCAGGCAGCATCGTACCTCAGTATACTTTTTACTTTGTCAGCTTGGAGAGCCTTGACAGACAGGCCACAGCTTGGTATACTCGTGTCAGTGTAATGTGTTATCGCAAATTCTAGTATTTCCTTTGGGGCGGCAAAGTGAAGTGACGGCCGAGGCCTTCCTGTGTAGAGTTTGCATATCCTCCCCCACAGTCCCACTGTTGGCCCTGTGTTACACCGGTGGCCTGGGTGGACCCCCATCTTGCCCTATCACACCATGCTTAAAGGTGCAGCATGTACAATTCTGGTCAATGTGTATCACTTCTATCTACTGAAATAGAAAATCAGCACATTGTTATGATGTATAATCGCAGGACTTGCTATTTACAGAATTCTAAAATTAGCCCTATTCAGACAGGAGTATAGCCCAGAGTGGATGCACTAAACATCTTTTGAGCTTTAATGACAACTGAGGGTAAGCACAGGTTATCCTGCATCCTCATGGGGAGAAGGGTAAGGTGATGGATACAATTTTCAACTTTACCAGTAGATGTCACCAAATCTTACTCACTGTACCTCTAAAAGATGAGCAGAATGAAAATGGATGCTTTGAGTAGGGCCATTTTTAAGACAGCAAAATGTAAAATAAAAAAAAAAAGAAATGTGAAGGACAGGTTTGAAAAACTCTCCATATGAAATATACAAGCATGATATTGTGTACCTGAAGGCTGCATGCATTATTTTTTCATGATTTACAAATAGTACAAAGGTTTGCATCTATTTTAAGCATGCGCACACACAAACACACACACCCACACGCACACACGCACACACACACACACTAGGCACACTAATGACAGCTGCACTCCACATAAAACAAGTGAAGGAATTAAAGAGCACCTTCAATGATCCATCAATTCCCATTGGTTTGGCGAGGGGAGGGATTTATTGACTGGCAGAGTAAATTCAAGGCTTACTCACTGTCAACACAACCCGAGAGGCAGTCTGCTGGAAAATCTAGTGCTGCGGTGCCAGGTCGCTCCACATAATTCCCCTGCAGGGTTTGCTGTCTGTGATGAGCCGTGCTCAGTGTGGTGGTGTGGCTGCTGAAAGGCCTGTCATTATAGCTGCGCCCTCTGGCAAGGCAGCCACATCCAATCCAAATAAGATCCCTTCTGACAACTGGCTGCCCCACCTAAACCCAGGCTGCAGCATTTGGGTTAATATCTTCAGTAAATATGTATTAAACTAGCTATCAGAGTGCACTGCAGCTTCTGCATAGGAGGCTGCAGGGGAGGCTGCTCCTGGACTGACTTCAATGAACAGCTCTGCCTCTGCGGAGCTCTTCAAGTGAACAGCATGCGATTCATCATTTACCCCGTTTCTGAATGGGAGCACCTCATCTCGTCCCTAATTCATTTTGTCTTGCTGACAGTAATGAATATCTGCTATTGTTATTGCCACTTTTGTTAGCTATGGAGAGGTTTGTTCCTGACAGGAATATGAAATGACGATTGTGTTCATTTGTCCTTCAATGACGGTATTTACTTCAGCCTGGTGTAATCTCATTAAATATCAAAGATGTTTCAGTTTGCATTTTACATGAACGCTAAAGACACGATTAGAAACGCAACAAATAAGCAACTGTAGCAGACAAGACCCTGCCGCTGCACCACCTGATGACGTGTTCCAAATCAAACACGCCCGCCGATTGACTATCAGGTGAATGCCAACTGTTGAATGCTAGAATACTGGTGGTCTATCCCTCGGGTGGGACTTCTACTGTCACTTCTCATTTTGTTTTATTAATGCATAAAGTCCATAGACTCCTGCTGAGGTGCTCTCCGACTTGTGATTGTCCATTATCACAGCTGTTTGTTTTCCCATGCTGCTGAAATATGACTAGAATGAATAGGTTGTTTCCACTCAACATCTCACATGGAATTGGGCTTAATGCATTGAAATGTCAATGCAAATGAGCCTGTCAGCCTGAATATGTGTTCTAATTTGATACGTGCATATCAGGGGCTATCAACAGCCTTGGTCCAAGGTCCAGAATTGTCCCCAGCAGACACTGCGAGGGCCAGATGCACTTGTATATTCAATTTTATTATTTGATATATTGATTGTCCTTCCAAATGTATGTTCTTTTTTTTTGCTTTTTCCTGTGTTAACAGTCGTCATTTATGTATAAACTGTAATCCGCGACTAAAGAGTTAAACTTTTCTTGTCAGTAACGCCTAGGTCAGGTTACTTTTTAACTCCCTAACTTCACTTCCTGATTTAATTTTGAATGCTTTTTCCTTTCTTACTTAAGAGCATACCTTTAATTAAAGGTGCAGTGTGCAGAATGTGTCGGTTGGCGTTGTGCACACCGTTCCTCCCCTGCCAGACATTATCAACACGATTAGGTGTGTGACTCTGCAAGTTACACTACTGTAGAATCATTATATTTGTTGTAGAAATGCCGATCAAGCTAATCAGACTAACTGCCTGCTCTTATCTGCTGCAATGTTGCTGCCCAGAAACGTCCCCTGCACTGCAAAGAGAGCAGCGTCTCTTAACCACCACATTTTACCTTTTAGATGCACTTAACACCCCTGGCTGTTTCTGACTGATGGTCAACAGCCTTCTTAGAACCACTGCGATCGTTCGAGGGTGGAAAATATGTCTGGTTAATGACTGAAACAGCATCCCATCTGTTGGCACATTTAAGTCTGGGCCACAGTGTGTTTGCATGCAACATTACATAATGCCATCATCGTCCATTGCAGCATTTCACAGGCTCTCGCTGCAACGTCTGTGTTTTGTGCTGCATCGCGTCTGAGCCCAAATATCCCACATATATAAAGTGTGTGAGGCTGCGGCTGGAGTGTGGAGATGAAAATGCTGATAGATGTACAGTTTGTACCGCCCAGTGTGTGTGTGTGTGTGTGTGTGTGTGTGTGTGTGTGTGTGACTACCTACACTGTGGGAGGAAGCCTTAGGTACAGCTGAGTCAGACTAACATGGAGATGTGACTCATGTAAATAAACCCAATATTCTGTTTCAGTCCTCCATCTCTCTCTCTCTCTCTTTCTCTCTCTCTCTCTCTCTCTCTCTCTCTCTCTCTCTCTCTCTCTGCATGTGTGTGGAATTAATCAGTGATCCCCCTCTTCCCCCCACTGATGGATCTATTATTAATGAGGACCCACTGCACTAAACTAAATTTAGTAGCATGAACTCCAGTTAGAGCGCTAAGAGAGCGGGATCAATAGTGATGGCAGGGGCCACAGCCAGAGTCTCATTTAGCTCTTTGAACACGCCGGATGTTGAAAGAGGCTTGACCCCGAGTGAAAATGTGTTTCCTCTTGACTGAAAGAGAAGGAGGCGATGAAGAGAGCAAGAGGTTGGTGACAGTTCGAGGCAAATTTCACCCGGGTCATTACTCTGTGATTGTTACCTCGTGGCAGATCCATACGTGAGGATAAGGGAACATTGATGGCGTGATGTTTGGAGTAATGGGTTTATAACAAGCCCTGTGTTATTGCCCTTTCAGTACAGCACATGTGCATCATATTTTTCAAATGTTTTGGCGTACATGTTGCAAAACTACCGAACATTTCATCATTTTAGGATTGTAACCCTTTAAATTTCAGTTTGATTGCTTGCTGTCACAGTCCATAAAACAAATGGAATGTGGCCGGGGAATTGGTTTTAAATCTGTCATGTCAAACTTTACCTAAAAATATTGACTCTATGACATTTATAGTTGTTAGGTGAGTAAAAAATGTTAGAAAATGATAGAATATGTTCGTACCCTCTTAAGTCACCAGCAGACAAAGATGTCACATTGACTCCCATTGAAAACTATAAATGCTAAATTTGTTTCACAGGTCTATTATTTATCTCTTTATTTATTTATTCATTGTTCAAAATTTGCCATGAGAGTGTGCCATTGGCACTACTACTGCCAAAATTATAGCCAGATAAAGACGTGAAATATGGTTATTTGGACAAAAATGTCCATAGTGATGCATGAGGGTTAAAGATGTGTACCTCGACATTTTACGACCTTCCTCTGTTGAAACCCAACCCTCTGTCCTGGCAGTGCAGTGCTAATGCCTCGCATGAGGAGAGTGTGTTTGTATTGGACGGCTCCCAGGTGTTAAAGTCACTGAGTATGAAGCAGGGAATTGCTGATAAAGATGTATGCTCATAATGCACACATGCCCACTCAGCATGGCTGCCAGCGTCCCCAAGGTAAATACAGTGTTTGACAAACATATGCTTTCATCTATAATCCTTTATAACCACAGATTACTCCGAGGTCTTTCCGATATTCATATATAGCATCCTTAAATGGAAAACTTTCCCAAAAGACTTTGAGCACAGAGGGCATTGTAATGATTTATGGCCTTTCTTTGCAAGAGCAGCAACAACAATAAAGAGGGGAAACAAGAAAAGAAAAAAAAGATGAATGCTAAAGTAGTACCATCTAGAGGTGGAAGTAGACAGCATTTCTCCTCTTCCTCTCATTAGCCAGACATGAGGCTAACACATTGAACTGTCTTTCGCATGGAGTGTCTGTGGTGTAGCATCAAAGTTCCTCTGATGTATAAGAATGACAGAAAGCATGAGAACATTATCTGAAGTTTTTTTTTCATCTTTATAGTTTGTTCAGTGTCTCATTCACTCACATGGAGGAGTGGGGGATGATTACTACATAGAGGACACTGGCATACTGCAGTCGGCCACTAAAAGAACAGTCAAAATGCTTTCGCCGTCTGTCCATCCGTATGGTGGCAGAGGTGTCAAACTGATTTTAGTTCAGGGGCCACATGTGACTCAATTTGATTTCAAGTGGGCGGGGCCAGTAAGATCATCGACCTGTCACAACATACCTCTCGTGTCCCAACATAGCAAGTGCAGGCCAATAAATCAAGATCTCAACATCCTTTCCGTATTTTTACTCTTTGCAAAATCTCCCATGGGCCGGATTGGACCATGTGACGGGCCCGTTCTGGCCCGCGGGCCGCATGTTTGGCGCCCCTGGTATAGACTGTCTATGGCAAGGGTGTCATACCCATTTTAGTTAAGTTTATTTGATTAAACTATCCTTTAAAAAAAAAAAAAGAAATAGTTTGTTTGCTGCTACTTTCTAACCTGCAGTTAATGTAAATGTCTTTTCTGTCATTTTTCTTTTCTAAAGTCATCTCACGGGCTGGATTGGATCCTCTGGTGGGCCGCTTTTGGCCCATGAGACCTATGTTTGACACCCCTGGTCTATGGTATTTGTAAACCTCAAGATGTTTAGTATCCACTCAGTTAAAAAAACTATAAAACAGTGTTAGCACCAGGATTGAATCACACTGCCAGCAAACTTAATAGACGACTGTTCCAAAGCCAAGGTACAAGCAAGCGAAACCTTAATCACTGCTTGACTTTAACCTGGACTCCGGCCTGGCTCTGGTTTGAGTCTTCTGGGACGGAGGGGAGTTAAATGCTGGCCGGTGTAATCTAAGACTCGGCCATTTAAATCCCTGTATGTGGTTAGTAAGAGGTTAAAACACATTCCAAGAGAAACTGGCAACCAGTCCAGAGGAGCTAAGCCTGTGGAGCTATGGGAAAAAGTGTTTGTTCTCAGCAGCTTGGCTCTAGTTTTCTTCACAGTTTGAAGCTGAGCTGCGGCTCTAACAGGGGGTAAGGTGTTAAATTAGACCAGGCACTGCGGGGATTGTACGCCGTGTTTGTTTTCAGGGGTTGCTGAGCTTCTTCTTTGCTGGTTGGATTGTTAAGAAAATAGGCAATAGTCATATAAATACAAGTATTGTGGTCTTTTTTTTGTCTAGACTTGGAACTGCAGAGACTGAAAAGGCTCAGCTCGATGCGCCCGATGCCAAGATTATGACAAAGAGTTTACATTGAATTTCTAATTTAATGTCTGGATGCCAAGGTCATGCCAAACCTGATCCCAGTGAAAATATGGGTTTCCAACCAAAACCAACATGGAGGTTGGACAAAGGTCCGTAATTAAATTTCCGTTTCTATGTTATTCATCTAAAGACCACAGTTCAACAGCTTTAGATGGCACAATCTATTCTTGAGTGATTCATGCTCATCCTGTTCGCCTCACAGTTGTTTATAGTTGCAAGTCTACATGCTGTTTATTTAGTGGATGACAAAGCAACTTAAATCACCGAATTACGTAGGTTTGTCTTAAAGGTGCAATGTGTGTGATTTTGGTGACACCAATATATATGTATACATCAATCATCAAGGCTAGTCCAGTCGTATTGGAAAAAAAAAATAAAAAAAACTCTCATGAAACAAATAGACATTATGGCCAAACGGGGGCAAAAGGAAGGGAGTCTCCTCTTCTATATAATCAGATAGCCTCACAGTAAAGGTACAGTATGTATGATTTAGTGACAACTATTGGTGCAGTTACATGTTGCAACACACTGGCCTCCATAGAGAGGACCCGCCCCTTATCATATAATATAAAAGGCTGATGCTAGAGTCATGAAAACAATGAATTATTCAATCATACAATAATACATTATTTGTTA
>JAFBJT010104018.1:11648-25387 GCA_016785325.1 Chascanopsetta lugubris
AGGACAGAGGATGTTACCCACCCTGTGAAGCTCTGTGAGACAACCTGTGATTTGTGAATTTGGGTTTTATAAATACATTTGATTTGATTTGATCCAGTGGGGCAGTTGCATGTGTATTCACCACCTAACCCCTACGCTTTCCAAGCATGCAGGAGAACCTATGTTAGACTTCGGTTCGTATGTCCACTCCTACTGTAAAAGCATGGCGGACCCCCTCCTCTTTTAACTAAAAATAATTATTAATGGGCTCACTTAAAGGTACAGTGTGTACGATTTTGGTCATTTTGTCACTTCTAAAAGTCTGACAAAACAATTACATATTGACATTTTCATGAATTTATAAATGTTCTAAACTGAAGTCTACCATAGTCTCTCTTGCATGCCTGGAAGCGTCGGGGTGAGGTGATGGTTAGAACATGCAACTTCATCTTGTCACCAAATCTTAGGCTCTGTTTTAGATTTGGAGAGCTCATTTTAATTAAAAAAAATGAAAATAAAAACAATAATATTTGTTGGGTTTTAGTTGCAAGTGTGCAATGTTTCAGGTGTGTTCGCAGTGATACACATACTGCAGCTGACTCACCTGAATCCACACCACAGACATGGACCACGCAGTTCCCTCTTTCAAAGCCCAGATACAGACTCCTAACGTTATTCAAACGTGGCTAACATGTGCAGTCTGGCTGCTGTGACCTAGATCTGAACATTGTTATATGGTGAGATTCCATATTTTGCAATTACACATGTTGAGAACTGTCACACCAGGCTCTCTCAAAAGGTTACATACATTTAGATTGACTGGATCTATCATCCATTCCCTCACTCAGTTCAACCAGGGCTGAGATACAGTTCCACCACCGCCGTGGTTACCCACTGCTCAGCCAATACATATTTAACAAGCTGTCGGCACAAATCTCGGGGCTCAAGCTCCTCGAAACGTGTGTGGAAACTGGATTTAGTGTGGTACGGAGGAAAAGTTAAACAAGCATGAAAAATGGATGAAAGGTTTCGACCATATCCTTTCGCTGTATATGTTATCATTACAGAATGACTCCACTGCGCTCCGGGGCTTTAAATTCACTTCTATTTAAAAATGAGATTCAATCAGTTTGAAGAGAAGTGGCATTTAAAAAAACAAAAACAAAACAGGAGAGTAGAGCAAAATCAGCTTAGTGGAATCCTCTAGATTTTCGAGGGATTACATGATGACCTTAAAGTAATGATTCTGAATGAATGCATGTGTAGTACTGCACAAGATCTCTGTGTTAAAACATTAAGCATGAGGATAAACCACATTTGCCCAAATGCATCTATACATCAGTTTACAAAGCTGTTTAGCCTAAACCCTGCCTCCATCATGTAGCCATGAAAATCTACCGCCACATGTAATCAGAGATATTACATTTCAGCCGTACATGATTAATCAGCGCGTGGGTGAATAACTCATGATGCAAGTCATAAATTATATTTAACCGAGTCATTACGAGCGGTGAGGTGGAGAAGTGACTCCCTCTACTCACACATGAAAGTATTAAGCTGCGTTGCCTCAGCATGTCTTCATTTATAAGCCAAATTAGCCATATTCACACTCACAGTCTCGCAGTTTATGCAGATCGTCCTGTGCTACGTCATCATCAGCTTGTCTGTTTTAGTATAAACATCTTGTCTGAGCACACGCCAGCGATAAAGACTGCAGAGAGGCAGTGGCGTGTGCAGCTGCCGCGCAGTGCACTGTCTTGTTTGTTTGCCTTGTCCAGCTCGTCTCTGTAAACAGAAAGTATTTAATGCATGAGTAAAAATGTCAGCGTTTGCAAACCTAGATTTACGAGAGAAATTAAATGTGTGTGTATGAGTCACAGCTGACAACAAATCAAACCTGCAAATCCACAAACGAATTGCTTCTGTTAAATGTGGATGGGACAGAATCAATCAAAAACGGATGTGGCAAAGTGGTGCAGTCCTTTGTCATAAGTCTGATGTTTGTTGACGTGCTGGCACCATGTTAATGCATATAGCTTGGACTTTTGGGAGTTTATGGTTATATTCATTGCTCTGTGATTGTGATCATCATTTCATCGCCCCTCTGCGCCCATGACAGACACCTATGGGCAGTGAAGACACACATTATACCATCATGTCATCTCGCTACAGCTAATGAAATAGTGGACAACTAGTTTAAGTCTAAATTGGGTCCATATCATGGAATGTATATAAAAGATGGACGTAGTGTCTGTGACGTCACCCATCGGTTTCTGCTGAGTGCTTCTGAGGCTCATTGTGAGCGAGTCACTCGTCGCCATCTTGCCGATGCCTAACTCCTCCTACTTCCTGGTTCATCCAATAATGGGCAGAGTGGCAGAGCACAGATGCTGTCAAGAAATAGCAGAAGGACCATGGTACAGTGGGAAGTTGTGGGGGGAAATTGAATGAACAACCCTCCCAAGGAGACCAATAATATCATGGATCCTGAGTGCTTGCTCTCTGTGATGAGGCCTAGCAGAAGGCCTGACAGGAGAAAATGATGTGTTGTTCTCTGCTGGGATAACAGTGGAGCAGGTTCCCCTCAGACAAGCGCAGCAGAGATATGAAGTGTACATAAACCACAGGTTCTCTGCGGATCCTCCAGGGTCCGCGGGGGAGAGGGAAAACTCGTTGAACGCGGGAAATGAGTGACACCGCGGAAAGCGAGCAGCCGGGGCTGCTGGGAGCCCGGAGTACCGTGTGTGCATGTGTGCGCTCCGTCGCTCTCCCCAACGAACGCATACAAACAGGAAGAAAAAAAAAAAAGCACTCACTTCAAAGCATCAGGAAATTCAAGACACACTTGAAGTGAAGTATAGCAAATTACTTCTTAAGTTGAATCCTTAGCATTTCTATGAATATTTCATCACCGAGCAAATTTCCCTCTCGCAGGAAGTACCGGGGGTGGGCAGCACTGCTGGCTGCCACGGTCAAAACCACTTACAAAATACACAGACTGGTTTTTAATGTTTTTACATGTATTTCATCCTAATATTTGGCTTTTAAAGGTGCAGTGTGTACGAAAAATATTACTAAATCATTGCTGACAGACATTTTCATGAATTTGTAATCACCTTAATGTTAGTTTTTGTTTTTTTCCCCCGATCAACTTTAAATGAGCCCATTAATGTATAGATATATGAGGAGCGGGTCCTCTCTATGGGGGCCGCCATGTTTTTACAGCAGCCCAGAGTGGCTGTACAAAACATCTTTTGACTTTGAAGGACAACTGAAGTCCACCTCAGGTTCTCCTGCATGTTCAAAAGGGTGAGGTGAGGGATACAACATGCAACTTCACCACTAGATGTCACCAAATCTTACACACTGCACCTTTAAGGATGTCTGTTTGTTTCATAGCTGCTGGGAAATATTTGATTTACAGATGAACGTTGCAGATCATATATTTTACATCGACAACACCCACGTATTGGATTTGAAAATACTTGAGAAATGTTGATCTTTTATTCCTCTCTCTTCTGTTTGAACAACACCAGTAAATACCAGGCTTCCAGTTATTGAATGAGACATCCCTGTGTTCCCTGTTCCCTGTCCTCATCCTGCTGCATGTGTTAGCAGGCAGCTTAGCTATAAACTTGACGAATTACACATAGAGGTTTGCTGCTGTGAGTTTGGTTCGGACTCTCCGCTCCCTAATGGTCCTTAAGCGGCTTCACTATTTATATTTAATGAAGTCATTTTTTTTGTGAAAAATCACCAGCAGAAAAGTTTGTTATGAATAATTGAACCCGCTTTAGGTGCTAAAATGACACATGATGCTGCAGCTGCCGAGTCTTTTCTTTTGTGTATCAGATCTGCTGGAAAGCGAAAGTGAAATTTCAGCAGTTTCCGGCGTGAAGTCAAACACAGTCAAAGACGTAACAGTGGCTTTTAAAGGTGTAGAACGCAGGGTTTGTTTATCTGGATACCTGCTAAGTTGGCCCCTCCTTTTCTCACCAGCATCACCAATTTGCAGACGCTGCAAAAATATACGAATGTAGCACTGTTACATTTCTATGGTAGAAATTTGAATGCGTCAACAAGCTTATTAGGTTAACCACCAGCACCTTGCTTGCACATAGAAGCATCATGTTAACAGCAAAACAATTACAAATGGAGAGAGTACAATTCCATGTATAGAATTACATGGATATGCTATATTTTCAAAAGTACAATATGTATAATAATGTCTAAAAATGATTATTCATGTCGAACTCACTGTTTGTTCTTTCTATTCAGGATTATTTATAGTGTTAAACCCCCATGGTCTCTTGCATTGCTTCACAGTGTTATCAAAGTAGGTCTGTTATTGTTGTTTTGACCGAGGGAACCATTGTCCATATGTCCAATTTAAAAGACAATCGGTATGTGTGGAAAACATTCCTTTTCTGCTCAAGTCTTGCAAACCATAGCACGATCATTCTCCACCATGCTCAGGTGTAGATGGTCTGACGGTTTTCTAAATGCCTCTTTTCACTCTTTATTCTTGATCATCACAGTGGAATTAAGCCCTGTTGGCGCCTCACACATGCAAATCACACCGCTGAAATCCCAGGAGAGCTCAGCGTAAACCTGCTCAGGCTCCGCTGCCTCACACTGTAGGAACATTGGAGCCATGCATATGAAAACCCAGCATGTGTGCAAGAATGCCAATGTAATTTTAACAGTAAATATGTGAATAGACCTGTCAATAATACGTTCCAACGCAGATCAGTCGGCATTTGCCTCACACGTAAACACATGCTCCCCGGCTATATTCGCTAATGTTCTATCAAGGAGTAGTTTTGGAGGACAGGGGCAAGGAAAATCAAAAGTTTAAACTCTGGCTTATTGGCGTGAACAAATCTTTCCAACTTGTAAATTGGCCGACATGGGAAAACCCTTGGCAATACATAAGAAGAATGTTCAAAGCTGAAGCATCCCATCGATTTGACCTGTGTGGGCCTCACCAGCCTGAGCTATTAGTATATTCTCAGATGCTGCTCGAAGATTTGTTTGTGTAAACGAGCTCCCATGATGATAGTGCGGAAAACAGACCTAGGATTTCAGAGCTATCAATCCAGCAGATAGCAGGGACACAATAACCTGTCCTTGGGCATTTCTTGTTCTTCTTACATCATGCTGTAATAGCCCCTTTTTTTATTTTTTTATTTTTTTGTCCTTTTCCCCCACTCAATTATTTTCGGAGTAAAACGTTCCGGCGTTCCCTTTGCATTCCTTCTGCAAACAGGTTTATTTGAGCATGTATGAGCAGCTCAACAAATGCCAGCCGTCATGATTAAAGAGAGATACGTGTGTGTTGTACAAGAGGCCAGCAACAGTTGTAAGGCGTCGGAGTCTCAGAGGATTTCCATGGATGTTTGATGTTGTTGATACACCGATTGTTGGTTTTAATGTTTCACTGGAACAGGATCTGAACCTGTTCATCGTAAACGCTGGCTAATACTGGTTTGTCAGAACCGATACTGATCATTAATGGATACGCTGTTTATATTAAAATCTGCTGTTTTGGCAGCGATTTACTCATATGATGTCTCACTAATCGGCTGTTGTGAATGAAGTGATGTAGAACTGGTGTGGATGCAGAGGAGAGTAATTTATTTTATTAACTTAGACTGAATGAGATCATCAAAATACCAAGTTTATTCATGTATATTAAGCACAAGCTTGAAATGCAATTCAAACAACTGAATATTCTAAGACAATTTGAAATATGATTGATAGGAATTGTTCTGTACCACGTGCTTTCATTGTATTGATATTTCAATGCAATACAGATTTAGTCAGTGTGTGTATCATTGTAAGTCCACATTGACTTTAAATACAGATATCTGCCGTATTCATATACCTACAGTACATATCCCTAAGATTCATTAGTGCACAAATCTGAGGATTATATTTTTATACCATTACATTTTAAGGGACATATTTGAACACATATCATGGGCTTCAACTCCCCTGATAAATCTTGCAAAACTCAAGCTCCAAATGTACAAAATGGTAGTACGAGATATTGACTCCATATTTATTCAAAGTATACAGCTGTAGGCGATGCAAACGGTTTAAAGGCAGCTGATTGTTTCTGTTTTGTTGCTAATTACATAGAAATAATAATCACACAAAAAAACGTATATGGAAGTTGTTGATTGTCGAACTAAAATAAACAGAAAACGTGAAGTGGTCTTTGGATATTGGTCAGCTTTGCTTGCTTCAAAAAACATAAATTGACCCCAAACTACTCCACAATTAAAGGTGTTGGTCACAGTCCAGAGTCATAATTGAAAATAATGGTGAAGGTATTCCAGGTTGTGATTACTGCTCAGGCTGCTGAGCGCTCCTGACTGTAAAAGATCAATTACTTTATCTAAAAGTAAGCCGGTGTGATTAATAGAAAACTCCTGGTTTATACACCTGCTGCTAAAGTTTGATTTACAAGATAATTGCTTTTTGATAGAGGCACAGGAGAATGCAGGGGAGCATCCTGCGAGACCGTATATAACGTCTGATAAAATGAACTTATTGGATTATTTTATGGGTAGAAACCTGCTGGCAGCGCGCGCCGCTCTCCACACTCCGCTGCTCCTCCGAGTCGGAGCGCCAGTTAACAAGGCACAAAGTGGACGGCAGCCATGCAACTACAAACCTGCCGCACGGTAGAATACAAGTCCAGGGATTAACTTTTAATATCTATCTGCTCCTCATTTCGCTCCGATGGTGCGGCGTTGATATTCAAACAGGTCTGTTTGGAGGCGCCGCTTGTGATGTTTGTCTTGGCCATTTCCAAGCCAACTTCCAAAGCAGTTGGCACCCGTCAACGTTCTAACAATGTGTCTTGGCACTCGAAAGCCATTTGCAACTATTAAAAAAAAACAAAAACAAACAAATGACATAAAAAAAAAAAAACAAGCGTCTGGTGTTTTTGGTTTCGTTCTGTTGTCAGATGGAGCATCTGGAGCTTCTCGCTGTGAAGATTCAAAAACAAATAGACTGCGAGGGCTCCAGAGTTTCGGCAGGTCTCTGGGAAAGCTGTCTCCTATTCTCTCGCTCCCTCCCTCACTCTCTCCCTCCCTCCTTCCCTCCCTCCCTCCTGCCCAGTGCTGTTGATGGAAATCACAGTGGACGCAACAAACAGATTTCTCAATTAACAAACACCTTCCCCCTGTACACCATCATACATGCAAAGCCATGAGATGAGATAATAATGATACTCTTTATTTCTATTATTTCGTTAAAGATGCAGTGAGAGAGATTTCTGTCATTTTTACCACAAAATAATCACTCATGGACATTTTCATGACTTTATAATAACCTAAATGTTTTATTTTTGGCCATTAACCTTAAATGAGCCCACTAATGTATATTTACACGAGGAGGGGGTCCTCTCTATGGGGGCCGCCATGTTTTTTATAATAGTAAAAGTGGACTTATTAAACACCTTTTGAGTTCCATCATAGGTTCTCCTGCACAAAGGGTGAGGGTGAGGTGATGGGTGCAATTCGCAACATGCAACACACTGCACCTTTAAAACAGCCAAATGGTGTTCCAGAAGTACTAGCAAAATATGCCAAACAAGATTTGAAATGTACTTGTAGCTGTGAGAGGCATCATCCCTCTGCCTGCTTTTAAACATTTTGCAAGACGCCTCGCGGCATGGCTTCAAACCCTCACTGATTAGCAATGCTAATGTGACCCCCAAGTGATGTGTACGAGAAAAAGGGAATAGTTCGAAAAAGGCACCCGCGCTCCTTGCCTCCCACGCAGTCCCACCACATTTCCACAAAAGGAGCACTTACGCATAAACGCGCTCCCGTGGGAGTGATTGCTAACCCTCTGAAACCCGATCGTCTTGATCTTCCAGTGGGATAATCAAAGAGGTGATTGCCACGAGTAGTTTGCACAAACTTCAGAGCAGAGTTTAAAGGCAAAATTTAAAAAAAAAGTTCTGTTTCTTGCAAAGTTCGGCAGTGAAAGTGTTTGAAAAGATGAGTTACCCCAAAGAGGAAAAAAAAAGAAGTAATAAAAGATCCTGGAAGACAAATTGACTTGCTGATTGGCACACACCTCGTCTCATCACCTCGCTGTGATGCTCACGCAACATTTTGAAATCGACTTCCACTTCCCATTTCACTCCCCGGTGAGATAACCAAAAAAGTAGTTTTCTTCTAATTCCCAACAATACGATTGCCTGTTTTTTTTTTGTTTTTTTTGTCTTTCTCATTCTGACTCTGCTTATCACGTAAAACCAATCACTGGGTGGCTTGATAAAAGGATATAATTAAACAGTTGAGAAAAATAACTCTTCCGCTTTACGTTTGTAAAATGACTGCTGAGGGTGAGAAGTTTTGTGGGACGAGGGCAACGTATCACTTGTTTGATTGAAAACCAAACTTGGAGCCAGATGTGCCTCATTCATTTGCACTATCCTGTTTTTAATTGTTCTAGGTTTCTGTGATTCTTAATTGGCAAAAAAAAAAAAAAAAATCAAAAAAAAAAAAATCACAATTAATGTCAATGAAAAATATACTTTGGTATATTTTGACTGCTACAGCTAGCAAGACGTTTAGCCACTGGAGCCACTGGAGCCACTATGATTGGAAAATATTGGATATTTTATTATCCTCGTGATGTGTAGGATTTTACTTTTGAAAATGTTATGTAATTCATGTATTGATCTTTGAGCAATAACAATTCAATTCTGGTAAGGACTCTGAGACATAAGTTAATACAGTAAATCTGGAAACGTTACATAAATAAGTATTCTAAAAGGACTTGCGTGCCTTTTCATTTCTAGTGCTTTAACTTTAGTGTCAAATGTTAGCATGTCTGCTGTGCTGTGGTTGTATACCAGCAGGATAGAGCGCTGTTAAGTTTAAATACCCAGTGTATCACTCTGTGAGCCTCTGTCCATCCCCCCCCGAACACCGCGACATCACGAGCAGGTCAAACCCATAGATTTGAGTATGGAAATTGTTGAACAGAGGGCGGCGGTGGCTCGCAGCCAAGTGAAATAGGCTCTGCAGTGCTTAAGCGTGATGGATCGGTGGCACTAGCCAGGCATAATAACACTGTAGTGGACCAGAGCCCTGCTCAAAGAACAAGCTTATACATCATGATACTGTAGACATGCGAGCGAGCACTCGGGGCCTTCTCGTTCTATACACTGGTACCGGGTTCTTACATCCACAAACGTGATGGATTAAGACAAACGGCTTATTTGCGGAGCCGGTGCAGCTTCGGGAGCGTGTTTGTGCTTTGCCCACACATCTGTTTGCTGAAGGGGAAGTCGTCCGAACATAGAAGACCTCTGAAACTCTCATTATCCAGTGAGCAGCTGGCATGAAACAAATCCAGCCCACAAGACCAAGCTGGACTAAAGTGAGCTGATGTGGACTGATAGCTTTTATTCTTTTCTAGAGAGGGAGCGTGTTCGCTGGACAGCTGCAGTTGAAAGTTAGCTTGCTTCATGTTGGAAAACTATAGAGGAAAGTTGATCATTTTTAATTGATCCATGTCCAAAAAAAAAAAAAAACCACAGCAGAAATAATTCTAATATTCTTTGATGGCAGTTTCCCTGGCTCTTTGATATATTAATCAAACCATGTGTTAATCAAATTATTATGGTGCTGGTTTTCAGGGACTTGTAGATAATTCTGTTGGATAACATCTCAACAACTGATGACTCTTTTAGTTTCTAATGGCTAGATAATTGAACTCTTGTTGATCTAGCAAACTTGATTGGCCATGTTATTTTAGGGTTGTAAGTTGAAGCTATTTTTTTATTTTTTTTGTTGTATGTACTCAAGATATGTAATGTTAGTCTTTGTGTGATGCCGTGCTAGGCTTCTGTTTTTTGGCATCTCTTAGCTATTTCCATCACATGTAACGATTGTATATGCAATTTGCTGCAATCAGTTCCAGACATCTAAATGCATGACTACGAGGTTAAATTACAGGGCAAAATTTAATGATCAGCAGCCCTTGACTGGAATACCATTTGATTGTGGAGAGGACATTTATATTTGTATGTATGTTTGAATATAGCAGCTACATAGAGTTTAGAGGCTTTATCCCATCTCTGCTTGTCTTGGCTAATGTTTGTGTATTGCGTGACGGTTGCACCACCCATCCACTAGTTGGTGTCATCAGCCAACATGAAATAAGCAAATACATGAGATTCGATTAGATATAGCTTTTGTTCTTCCCATTGTGGGGAAATTTCATATAGTATTTCATATACTTTTACTAAGGCTACTACAATACCAATACGTCAAAGAAGGAAAGGTGTGTGTAGTAGGAAATCTTAAAAATCCATCAAACGGACCAGTCACATCTGTGTGTGTGTGTGTGTGTGTGTGTGTGTGTGTGTGTGTGTGTGTGTGTGTGTGTGTGTGTGTGTGTGTGTGTGTGTGTGTGTGTGTGTGTGTTTGTCACTGGTATTTATGGTTATACATCTGTGATGGTGAACATCACATCCCTACACAGCCATGATGCCGTAGGATGGACAGGCAGCCGTAAATCAGGCTTATGTTGAACTCCTCAGAGCTGCTAGCGTGGTGGTAAATTCCGGACTCGTGCGTTGTCCACACGACTGACAGCGACTGGATGAATTTCATCCCCGGCACTTCGTCTTCTTCTTCTTCTTCTTCTTCTTCTTCTTCTTCTTCTTCTTCTTCTTCTTCTTCTTGTTCCACTCTGACTGTTTTACAGGGAGCAGGAAAAAAGAAAGTCTCACGACACAGGCCTTTTGAGACGCCACATGGTTATTCACACGATCCACTGCCCATGCTTGACTCTCATACATTATTTACATAGAACTCCTCAGACGTAACGGGTCTGAATGCATGTATCTGTCTGAGGGAACAAGCTGTTTACACCAACAGAGATGCGCTTTATCGAGCACAGGTACGACTCCGAAAAGCTTCCCCCCGTTTGACTGATCTGTTGAACTAATGAGAGTGTATTAATATGCCGGTGGAAGCCTGATTAATAAAAATTGATGGGTCACGCTTGAAATCCCTCATTGTGATGGCGGCGTGAGTTATACGGGACCGGTGATTCAGCATTCAGAGGGTGTAATCTGGCGTCGCACATCTCGGATCATTTGCGTTCAGAGAACATCGCATTCAAGCGCCTCACTTTGAAATTGCCTCTGCGACCATCGTCAACACCTCACCGTGATATTCTCATTATTGATCGATTTTCTCAAATTATCCAAGACTCCAAATCGCGTAGAACCGTAACAGCTTCCAGAGGTAGACGTGCAGTCTGCTCGATGCTTTGAAGGTGCGCCGCCCCCCCCCCGCCCCTTCCGAGTCCCACGTTTGATTAAAAGTGAGACAGCATCACTAATTTGCGGCACACACACAATTCAGCAGCGCCGCGTTTGAAGTGAGGAGGAAAATCTCCAGTTCAGTTTAAATCTCCTCGCTCGGCAAAACCTTTTGTTTTCTAATAATTTCCACGCCAGAGAAGGTGCGTCGAACGCTCTAATCTCATAAGCGGCTTAATTTAGATACTGTGACTTCATTACATTCTCTGCTGTTTGTAAACTGTTTGCCCGAAAGCCGCGAGTTGCCGAGGGTTGGCTGGAACACGGCTGGTGTGAAGACCTTGAGAGAAAGCCTTTGTTTCCCAGACAAAGCCAGGTGTGTGGGAACACCGTACTCCAGAGGCCTAAGGTATATTAAAAGTTTGACCGGGGCTCGTAATAAAAAGACAAATAAAAAAATAAAAAAACAACCTTTCGCTCCCTCTGTGCAATTAAGCAGCGGCTGAAACTATTGATTTGATCTTTTATTTTGTCCGTCCACCCACCTGTTACATCGCTGGCAGGGGAATCATCCCCAACAACAAACACAGATGCCCAGAGAGAAAACTGCTGCTGTTTCCACTGGAATAAAAACTCCTCTGTCTTCTTAGGTTTCCTTTTAATGTTATGATACATGTGAGTACACATGTACTCTGTGCCCTTTACCGAGTATTTTCAGTTGTGTGTCATGTGGATTTTACGGACTTATACACATAATTCCAGTGTGCATGTGACGCCGTTACTGTTGTTCCCATTATAGTGGAATGCGGGGGTGAGCAACTTTGAAGGTGTACTATTCCCCAAGTTATCCATTTCTACTAGAGTTGGCAAAGCATCTTGATCACCTACTGGCGGCAGGTGGTACTACAGGTCACATGGCACACCCCACCCATTTTAGCAAACGCATGCACATTATAAAATAATCAAGATTAGTAATCACAACATCAAGCAGTTGACGTGAGACAGTTAACTATAATATTAAGTCTCTCTGTTTGATGTTGAGATGAAATATTATGTGACTTGCTCGTTGTTGTTGCGGTGAAACTAGCAAGTAGCTGAACTCTGCTCATGGGATCTCGTGCACTAACTCAATGTGCAGAGGACTGAATCAGCATTGCAAGGTTTACATAGGTGGTCACCGTGTATTCTAATGGGAGATGGACGTTTACAATTCCCGCGCTATAGTTCTTAAACAGAACTAACAGGCTGACTGAAAGTACATTGACTTTTGTTTAATGAGCTTCATGGTTGAAATGACGCTCTGACTGAATGGTGCTCAGTGGTCATAACATTTCACCTCAGCATTGAGCCAAAATGTTTCCACAAACATAGAGCAGCGTGCTGCTGGTGTTTGAGGTCAGAAATGAGAAAGCTCTTTGAGCTGAAAACCTGAACCAGCCTCTGAAAAACCCGTTGTTCACTGTGTCTACACTAATCTTAACTTTCACCTGCTGGGATGCCAGCGTTGTGTATCTCAGAGCCCAGCGCCGTGACAGCCAGCTTTTCAGACGCCGAGTATTACAGCGGCTGAAGAGGCTGGTGTATAACAAATTGGGTTGTGCGCTCTAAAATATGAAAGTGGTACGAGTGTCTCTGTGAACACAAACCAAACAATCATAAGGCGGTGTGAGAGCAGCTGTGCCTGATGAGGACAGATGTCTGCGTCAGGTTGTAAACAGCTTCTTTACTGTTTACAGCAGCAGTCGCCTGCCTCCTCGCCTGCCTCCTCGCCTGCTCCCTCGCCTGCTTCCTTGCCTGCCTCCTCACCTGCCTCCTCACCTGCCTCCTTGCCTGCCCCCTCGCCTGCCTCCTCGCCTGCATCCTCGCCTGCTCCCTCGCCTGCCCCCTCACCTGCCTCCTCACGTGCTCCCTCGCCTGCCTCCTCACCTGCTCACTCGCCTGCCTCCTCTCCTGCCTCCTCGCCTGCCTCCTTTCTTCCCTCCTCGCCTGCCTCCTTGCCTGCCTCCTCTCCTGCCTCCTCGCCTGCCTCGCTCACCCATTTTGATTAACTAGGAAATGTGAATGGCGTCCTGCCAGGATCTCTGCCACCGTTCCGGCAAAGACCTCACAAAAGCGCAAATTGACAGTACTCCACCAATCACTCGGCTTTAATTTGTCGCAGTGGCAAAGGTCATCACTTAGACAAATATAGCTGGTGCCACCGGGGCTCCACTCTGGCAAAGGCCTCCCACACATCATCAGTCCCAGAGTCTCAGAGTGCAGCCACTAAAACATGATATAAAGAGAATCCAAGATGCATAATTGAACAGTTTGCACGCAGCTTGATAGCTGGAAATCTGCTTCATTAATCAACTCCCACAGAGCCAGGAAGACATGTGTAGGTGAGGTATTTTTTTTATTTATTTTTTTTTTTTTTTGAGCTGGCAGAGAATAAACATTATGGGATGGCACT
>JAFBJT010104033.1:0-15608 GCA_016785325.1 Chascanopsetta lugubris
ACAATCCTGCCTCTAATTGTTCATCTTCCTATATAATCATGAATGAATCAGACTATAATTCTCAAAACAAACCTGTAGTAAGATGACGGCCGAGGAGGGGCATCAGGTCTGTCTTGGTCCAGCTCTCTGAAAACCGCCTCTGGGAGCTTGACGGCAGGCCCGGACTGAGCGCTGTGATGGTGGGACGACACGTCCTTCTTCTTTTCTTTACTCTTGTGCTTCCCAGACTTTGGGGTGGCTTTGCCCCCGTTAGAGGATGGTATATCCGGCCGGTCCTTGCCGCTCCCTCCCGCCTCACTGCCTCCATTCCCACCGTCGCTACCGTTACAAACGCCTCCACCGCCACCACCGGAACCCGACATCGGAGTGTCCTCTGCGTCACTATCCTCCTCCGAAACCACATCGATGTTCTCAAAGATGCTGATGCGGTGAATGCGTCCTTGAAAGTCCAGCTCCACCATGCGCTGAGCCTGAGCGTACGTCATCGTCTCTCTGCCCGGGGAATGAGAGCGATCCGACCGATTGGGGCTACCAGGTGTGTTCCCGCCGTGCCCCTGGCCTCCTCCCCCATTACCCCCACCATCGTCTGTGTCCCCCGAGCCCGCCAAAGATGCGCGGGGAGGCCGTCCCTTTCTCCTCTTCTGTGGTACAGTCTGTGCAGGAGTGGGGTTGTCGTGGTCGTAGTGATACAGGTGGTACTCGATGCCACTGTAGCTCTTGTACACCTTTCGACACGTCTCCACCGGGCACTCGTACGGGGGCTTGGTGGCCCGGAGGTTGTGACAGAACGTCTTTACGTCAAAGTCCAGCCCCATTGTGCCGACAGCCACTGCTGGGACAGATGCTGTTCAAGATTACATCTGAAAAATAAAGGAAAAACATGGGATCAATGCCACGGACAAAGAGAAAACAAATAGGATGCTGTGTGTGCTGTCACTGCAGCTCTGACACCACAGCTCTGACCACGACCGGCTTCCTGCAAACACCCTCATATTTCTATCAATTAATGTACAAGGTACAGTGTAGGTCATGTTTACATGCTTCTGGTGGCCACTGGCAGAGCTATGTTCTGATATCTAGAGGTGAAGATGCGTGGAGGAGTTGAACAACCCCTCCTCAGTCTTCCATTCCAAGCAGGTAGGGATCATCCATGGCAGCTTTTAGACGTCATTCAAAGAGCAAGGCTAAGCTTAGTTTGTCCTTTCTGGGCTACTGTAAAAACATGGCCGTCTCCATAGGGAGGACCTACTCCTGATGTAAACAAAAAGGGCACATACAAGTAAACTATATGGCAGATGTACTCAATAAAGTGAATCTACTCTAATAACACCACCAGTTTGTTTATATCATATTTCATTTGTGTCTGTGGTAATGGAAACTTTCACTTGAGCAGTATGGTCTGCGGCTTGTAACCTGGAATAGTGCACCGATGATATTTACATTAAAAACACCCTAAGCTAACCACAAGACTGGCTAGTACTGCTAACATTAGCATTTAGCTCCTGCTGCTGCCTCCTCCTTAGACAATGAACCGTTGCAGACTGGCGCTGCTGCTAGCCAACCAGCTAACAACAACTAGCAAACAACAACTCTTCACATACCATGTGTAGTAGAAACACATAGAAACCAAAGACCACTCACAGAATAACGCCACAAAATAGCTTTAGCATACTAACGTCAGGTTTCCAACTAATGTGTCTGTCGTTGATTCATTCAGGTCGTTAACGAGTTTAATTAGCGTGCTAATGTTTGGCTGGCTCAGGCGTTAGTTGGAACACAGGAAGGCACCGGTTTATGGCGTTTTGGTACAAATTACAAACCAACTAATAAATCAAACGATGAATTGAATATCAACCAGTGTAAACAGATTGTAAGTTGGAGCAGCACCAGCTCTCCACAGTGTTTCCCTCCACAATGACCTCATCCAGTGAAACGCAGGCACTGGGCACATACATGAATACACGTTTGATTATCACTAAAATAGCACAATGTGGGTGATCGAGTATATTACCTCATTGAGTACGAGTATTATCATTTATACAGTTGCTCATTCAGTGCGTCTACAACGCTAAAAAATCTGTGATACAAGCAAACTAGCCATTGTTGTTTCCCCATCAGGGCTCTCTTGTTATGTCTTGTGTTTGGGTAAGAGTTTAAAGAATCGGAATTTCGCGCATAGTGATCCTTTAAGAGATTAATATTATATCAAATTAGCCAGTTAACGAGCCCACTTCCACACAGAAAAGCTAAACATGAACGTTATAAGCACTTACTACTCCACGTTCCTTAGGACTGCGTGCTGCGGAGACCTCACACCCGAAGGGAAAAATAAGGGGTCGTAGACTCCACTTTATTTCATGAAATAATCCCAGACCAGGTTCACGGGGGAGGTAGCTACAGTGAAAACACGTTTTTAACAAACATCATAAAAGCCCGATCGTGTCATTGTGAGGGGAATTATGCAGAAACTCGCTTGAACAAAAGGGGAAACCATTGCTGTAACGCTAGGCGGCAGCAGCAGCAGGCGCGGGGAGACACATTCGCCACAAAAGCAGGATGTATTTCCTTTTCATTTTATGCTAAATATATATATTTTCTTATACTTAAACATATGTATAACTGTATAATAAGTGAGTTAAGTTTACTAGATATTTTTCATATTTTTGTCCGTATTATTTTTTAATTGTATATTGTCCAGAGCGTCGCGAATCTGTGGCTTCATATCGTAGAACTGTGTGTAACCTTCATTTTCAGGTAAACACATTTTCAATGGTTAAAACTAAATATGTCATTATATCGAAATTGACTTGGGTTGATGTAGAATTAGACCAAGAATGCATAAAGTAAAATAAACGCATAAAATAAACATAATTTACAGACAAAAAACAAAAAGTTATAAGAACTGTTTACATTTGAGAGATATTCTAAATATTTGTTTTTTCCCCTATCAAGAGCAGGCTAAGAAAATCACCTCCTTCGGGATCAGTCAGCTATTGTCATTTCTATGTGTGTCTTTAATTATCATTGTTCCTATTATCATAATACTCACAAATCAGTCATAGAAGGTCTTACTGATAAAATCTTGTATTTTCATAGTTTTTGAGCCAATAATTTGACAAAGATTGAACTTGCATTAACATAGAAGGCACACTGAGTAACTCTTCTTACAGTGCCTTTAATGTTTTCTCTATATTTTTTCTATGTAGATTGTGATCCTCACTAAGAATACAGATAAATATAGAAAAAATATATCTATACAGCCACTTTACATTATAAATCTAATTACTGCATTCATCCTCTTTTTCAGAACAACTTCTTACCCAAGCTTACTCAGAAAAAAACTGATTTTTATAATGTGATGTCATCAATGAATCCATCTGAAAGTTAAAAAAAACAAAAAAACAAATAAAAACAAAAAACGACACATGGCATCGAGCACAAAATAATATTTATTTATCTCTCAACATAAAGTCTGTGAATAGAGTGCAGCAGGGTAGGGTGGGGTAACGCAGTGGATCATACAGCAGGCAGAAGCAATCCCACACTGTTATAACACAAGCCATCAACAATCAGAGCATGTTCACCAGGGGGCGCTGCCGTCTGAGACAAGCAGGACTAGCAGAGTGGGAGGTGTCAAAGCACCTCAGTTCTCAGATCTATCCCTGCACCCACAATGTATATATATGGCAACAAGAGATAGCTCCGTCCTCTGCTAACAGTTAACTCAAGAGATGGAACAAAATATATTTACCAGATACAAGTGACAGAGAACAGAAATCTCTTACTACTGGAAGTATTTCACCAAAGCAGAAGACTCTGCATAATATCCTATAAAAGTCCAATTCAAACCGAATTGATGGAATAATATACATCAAAGCAACCCCTCCAAACACCACCGCCACCACCCTTGAACAGTCAAACAAACAAAATGTACAAATATAAACTACAAGAATACTGTACAGTTCACAGCTTGGAAGGATTGGGGTGCTGAAACCTTTGACATGAGTCATGGAGAAGTGGAATTTCTTACCAATTTTGTTTGTCTTTGCTTTGTGGAACATGAAACGTTGGCCATGCTCGTCAGTGTCATCTTTTAAAAAGTACAGGCGGTGAAACCATTTATATACAGTGTAGGAAACACTTGAACATAGGGAGATGATCTGTTGTGCAAATCTCCCACATCAAGTGTCATTTGAATTCTGCAATATAGAGCCGACAAGAATAAAGGCAGTCATCAAAGGAACCTGGGAAATCAAAACAAAAATCCCATCAGGGCAATAACACTGGTCTAAGAGATGTTTTCATATCTTAATATGGTTTGAGAAGCCTTTATTTTCTAAGCACCATATTGTGCGAATTGAATGCTGGGCTGTACAGAGGGATGACCTCAGTGATAGCAGCAAGAGAGCAAGAGAAAAAAGAAAGAAAAAGAAAATCAAGCTTTAAACATCAAATAAGTTAAAAACATCAGGCTTGACTTGTGATTGCACAGAACATTTCATATACAGTGTATGCTGAGAATTAGAAGAGCCGAGTTGAAAGATCATGTAGCGGGAATGAATCCAGAGTTTGCGGGGTGATGAGTAGAATCTATGTTTTGCTGGGTAAAGTCTGTCGGGCGCTTGGTGAGTTGTGACTTTGTTCAAACTTCCAGCTTGCTCCTGTTGCACACATCAAAGATAAGGCTTGTGGCAAGGCCACGTTCAAAGCTTTGTGGAGGGGTTAAATTGCACTTTTAAGCCTCAAGCCATCACATAGTAACTGCTACATTCTGATCAGAACACTACCAGAGGCATATACCGTAGAAAGAACTATGACTATATAGTATACATGGCTCTGGACACGGCCTCTCCTTTTGAGCACAAGCCTCCAACACTGTTGTCTTAAAAAAACAAAAACAAAAAAAAACAGGCCGTGTCCACCTGAACCATTGGACCTGAAAGAGCGGATTTTGGCTTTTGGCGTAATCATTTTTCCTCCTCTCATCACCAACCATTTGTTTCTGCAAGGCAATGGTACATCTCACCACTATGGCATTCCATCAGTCACAGGGGTGGTAAGTAAACAAAAGATAAAACATGTCTTTATTCCTTAAATAAGAGCATATAATGTGTTAATAGTGCAGTACTACAAGGGCATTAATGTGTAAACCAAAAAACAAAGTGTCTGTATTGCATTAAAATAAGAGACTGCACTCAAGCTACTATGAAATAAATTATCTTGGATGCAGAGATGCTTTGTTTAAAGATCAAAAGACAAAAAAACCCAAAATAAAAATCAATGTTCAAGGCACTACATTCCTTCAAATATTTTCATAGTAAATACTGTCACTGTTACCGTTTCTCACACCACTGGTTTTTGGATTCCAATGTAGTGTTTAAATTGTACATAACACAGAGAAAGGCAAAACAGCAGTAACAAAAAAAGTGGGACATGACCGAAGACAAAATGTGTTGTATGGCTTAGTTCAGTGAAGATCAAAGCCAGCAGGCATACGTCACCAGAACTGAATCATATACATGTATACGGACAGACAGATGCACACACGCGCTTCCACGCAAACATCACACGCATATTAAGTACAGATATATACCAATGAGCCACAGCATTAAAACCACTGATAGGGAAAGTAAATGACTGGTTTTATCATTTCAACACCAGGTGTGACACATTAGGCAGCAGGTGAATGATCAGTGGTTGAGAAACAGTGGATCCTCCAACAGAGTTCTCAGCATGCAGTGGTCAGTTGTCATGGGCAGCGAGTACTTGTTGATCCATGAAGATTGTCAGCCTGTGTGTTTAAAACTCACAGAAGAGCTACTGCGGAACGAATAGCTGAAAACATCAAGAGTGACTAGGAATTAAAAGCAGCTGAAGTCTTTTTTTTTTTTTTCTTTACGTGGATAACTATAAGCTTGTCCCTCCCTTTAAGAAGGTACTCCTCGTTACTGTCACTTCTCAACAGGATAACGTGCGCTGCCACGCAGCCAAAAAATCTGCCTATTTACAGCAGTGAGTAGATGCGGTACCAGCGTCTCAATGGAATCCATATAGTGATGACGTAGTGGTTTTGATGGCACAAGGAGGACGTACATGTTCGTAGGCAGGTGGTTTTAATGTTGTGGCTGGTTGGAGTTATGTGTTGTATAAAGAATATGAACACTCTGTTATACTATTTACAAATTCATGTACATTGAACCATACACATAGCCGAGTCGGAATAATCCTGCTCACACACGCCGACAGGTTGCGGTCAGCAGATTAGGTAGTCCGAGTGGTTTTAGGACAGGGGCCGTTCTCAGGGTTGCGCACAATAAGAGGGTAGGTCTGGATCCCTGGGTTTTTCATTGTGTAATTGGGCATCATTGTTGCAGCACCAAGCAGACCTACAGGCCCCACTGACCCTACGGGACTAGGCAAGCTGGGCCACTGCTGAGAGTAAAGCGGACCAGGAACCATCCTGCCATAGGAGCCTGTGGGCAAAAGGTACCCAGGTGAGAGCGCGGCTGAGTAGTTGGGAACTAGGCTTGTGGGCATACCAGGACCTAAAGCAGCAGTCAGGGGGCAGGAAAGAGGCAACTGGAACTTGCTGGTACCGACATGGCATTTCATCTGGAACAGAAGGGAGTTGTTTTTCTTATAACAGTGCACAGAGCACTTCTCAATTACTGTACATCAAATGTGATATTTCAAAATCCAACCACTTGACATCATCAATCACTAGCCGCACATCTCCTTTTTGGATACCTCTTGTGCAGCCGCTCCCATGGGCGGGTGAGTTTTGCATTCCAGGTCCCGTTGGCGTCGCTGTTGTTTGATTTGGTTCAAGGAGGGTCGGGGCTGACTGGCTGCTGCAACGGTCTCTTTCGTCCAGTCGTCCACTAGTTTGTGGAGATCATCCGTGAACGTGCCTCTCTTGTTGTTGCTGTTGTTGGTTTGGACCTGAGTGAGGCGTGTGATAGGCTGGGCAGATGCTGAGGGCGTGGCTGCGGTGATTGACGGCTGAGTCTGACTGGTGGATGTTTGGGCTGTGGTGGTGTTGAGAGATGACCCTGAAAAAGACAGAGAGGAGTTCAAGTCTGTTGACTCACTCACAAAAAGACTGAAATCAATCGGCTTCCGCTGGCTACACAATTAATCACTTTCATGAAAAGCCTATTTTTGATACAAAAATAGTCCTTTTTTTGCTCTGTAAATGTGTGTACAGCTTAAACTGCAACACATTTGACCAAGATAGCAGCCGACCGATTGCAACATAAATGACTTGAAAGAATAATCATATAATAAATGAAATGTTTGATATGCAAGCAATGACAAAACTCAGCAGTTGACACACATCGCCATGCAAAACAACAACAAATGTGAACTGATGTGATATTCTGAGGAGGACCCATCTTTGAGAAGATCAGCAACAGTTCCAGTGTCAGAAAACCAAGAGAAAATCAAAGTGCGCGCACACACACAAACAAATGGAGGACTTGAAATAGTAAGGACAGAGGAGGAGAGACAGAGAGTAAGAAAGTAAATGAGATAGTTACTACTACTGCGCTCTTTGCCTAGACATAGTCGTTTCAGAGTGGACCCTATAAGAAGGTAGAACAGCACAAGACAGAAACAGTTAGGCTGGAATACACTGCACGGCACATGTGGACAAGCTGCTTCAAAAGGACATTCAGTTTTAAAACAACTGGGGAGAGAGAGAGAGAGAGGGTGAAAGAGAGAGAGAGAACGAGGGGAGAGGAGAACATGGGGTATAAATATCAGTGAGGAAGACTGGAACGTGATTTGTGAAGCTACAGGAACAGAGGAGACCGAGCCCTCGTTTGTGAAAAATCAATCTAAGGTTATAACGGCCTTGTCAACATGGAGACCTGCAGATTTCTAAGTGCTTAGTTAAATAATCAAATGACAAGGTTTGCTTTTTAGAATGTTGTCATGAAGAAAAACTGGCTTCATGGTTTTCTCAATTGAATTGACAAATTTCTTATTTTTTTATTTGTGCGATTTGATTTGAACCGTTGGTTCATTATCTGGCAGGGAGTGTCCCGAACTGTTAGCTAAGAAAGGAGGGCTGGAATAAAAGGCGATTCCTTTGTCGATGTGAGAATGCCTGTGAAACAAAACGTGAAGCCAAAACCAAAGGAAACTTAAAACTGAGAAGAGCACACACAAACGCACACAATAGAAAGGGGTCGTCAGAGTTGGCACTTGTCAGAAACATGCAGGTAACTCAGGAGAGGTGAAGGAGGAAGAAAAGAAAGTAGTAGTAGTGATGATACAGCCCTTCATGTGGCGGAGCAAGTCTCCATCAGTGCCCTGTCTGGCGCCTGCACCATGCACGTCTTCTCCGTCCAAACATGAGGGACAGAGAGCGCTCCTCTACCGCACCAAACAGCCCTGCATATCAGGGATCAGGGGAGGGCTGATTTCTCAGGAGGGGCGTGGTGGTAAGGGGGTGGCGGGAGGGAGGTGGGAGGGGGGTGGGGGTTCTTTGTGTTAGTGTGCACAGGACTACTGACTTGGGCAAAGTGCCGTGACTTGGAACATGTTATTAAAATGAATAGTGGATGGAAACACAACAATTAAACGGGGTATAGAGGCTCTGGAACTCTGTCGCTCTCACTCACTCAAATTCATTTTCTGGCCCCTAACTCAAAACTATCATTGCCATCATTCAGAGATGATGAACATATGATTTAAGCATTTAGAAATTACAGAGATGGATTCATACCAGGCATCGATGTATTACTTTATCGAAGGCCTGGTCTTGCCATCTTGTTATACTACTTTTTTACCACTAGGGTGAGTTTTAAGCCACACACGCTCAAACAGGCACACGGTATTGTTTAAGATCGAGCCTCAGGCCCATGTTTGGAGAGGACTAGCCATTCACAAGCTCAGTGTGTATGTGGTGCCAGAA
Organism: Chascanopsetta lugubris; assembly: GCA_016785325.1. NCBI lineage: Eukaryota > Metazoa > Chordata > Actinopteri > Pleuronectiformes > Bothidae > Chascanopsetta > Chascanopsetta lugubris. Next base: position 8,921 of record JAFBJT010104033.1, read on the forward strand.
GCACTGCACAAAGCATTTGTATGATGGGAAGGGGGCGATGTTACCCACAAATGGATGATTATGATGCATGGTTCTGCAAATTGTGAAGAATTGCCAGAGTAAATTATGTGTATGTGGAAGTAGATACAATGAAAAAATACTTGAAGTAATGAAGGTCACACAGAAAGATTCAAAGGCTTACACAACCGGGAAATATTTCCTTTCAGGTCACTGCATCGTGGTAAGACTCTGCTCTGACTTTGATTTACTTTACAATTATACAACCAACAACTATGCAACCGCTCGCTTTATTCTTTTTCATTCTTTTTGACTTTACAGACACGGAACCCACACACTCACTAAAGAATGACCAAAATCCTCGTAAACAACTATGAACACAAATATCAATCTATTCAGGAAAAAATGTCAGACTAAAAATAAAGTGAATTACTGATTGTCTGCACATTAAGAGGATACATCACATTCATTAATATCACCCACTGTGAAATATCACTGTGGGAATTAGAAGAGCCAGTAATGTTTAAATTCTCATTTCTTCTTCATCAAAGTAACTACTGAATTTCATGAGTCATGTCTATGTAAATAGCTTTGGGTAAAGTCATTCCTCATATATACTCCTGTGCTAAATAAATGATATTGCCATTACTGATTCTTAACCTCATAAATCAAGACAGTTGTGAGTCATACTTGCAGCTATTTTTGTAATGTCATAAAAACCTGGGAACCAACAGAACCCCTATCTAGCGTTAGGCGCTCACAATGTGAGCTCCAAAACAATAACCATTCCACCGCTTGAAAGAAGCATTTACTGGCTGCACAAGCCTTTAAGTGTGCCTGTGTCATAGTTAGACAGTTTTCAAAAAAATGGTGTGCATGTGATGGATATCCTCTGGCTGTCAAATTAAAAATCAACCCAAAGTTGTCAAGGGAAAGAACAGGTGGGAGGGGTAAAGAATATTAGATGAGGATATAAGAATGATGATATAGTTTCATATATCATAACTTGGTTGATAGAAAGAGAGAGGAAAGATAAATAAAGAGATGGGAATACGTGAAGGGAAATAGAAAAGAACAAATACAAACAGATGGACAGAGACACAGGTCCACTGAGGAATCTAGTGCGTGGTTTGCTACTAGATTTATAGGTGACCCTCTCTGACGTTTGGTGGTAAACCGTCCAGCCTGTGAAAATGAATATAAGAGGGAAGAAGAGAAGAAACAAGAGAGACACTTTGTAAAAGTGCGTCAAAACTGTGATGAGAAACCCCCACCATAAAAAGCACCAGCACAGGATCCCACTATATTGTTTGGTGATTAATGGAAAACTTAACAGTCATCGTCTGATTTCAGTCATTAATTACGAGTGATTATAATGAGCTATGTATGGGAACAAGACTCAGATAAATGTACTTTGGCTATGTTTTTATATTGCATAGTGTGTATTTAATGTGGAGTCACATAAAAGCAGATTTTGTACTGAATAAATTGCAAAATCTGTGTGTATGGTTGTGCTTCTCACACAAAACCAGAAAATGTAATGTGATTTGAGATTGAAAAGTGATGCGATACTAAATTTAAAAGTTTGACTGAGGCACAGATTCAACAAAGCAAGTCCACACAAAGAAGAAGAAAAGGGAAATCCACAATCACACACAGGACAGTAGTTGAGTATCTTCAGATCAACTCACTTCTTATGCATAAAGTTAAAATGTAAAAAAATACAAAGATGAGAGGGAAAACAGTGCAAGTTTCCTTATTCCGACAGACGTTAACCACTTGAAGTACAAGTTATCATTTGTATGTCAAATATGTGGCTTTTATGTCTGCAGATCTATTAAAGGAGCAAAAGGGAACATTCCAAAAATGATTTTTATAGCAACACCTGTAACAGTGAGGTGACATGTCAGATCAAGCAAGCCATCTAAAGTTTTAACAGAGCATTCGCGATTAGGTATATTACAAATAATTCAACTAAGATGTTTCGTGTGTTTGTGTCTATAATCCACTGATGTGAAACCCTTCATTGAATTCGTCTTCTGACAATATCGACAACATGAAATATTCTGAGCATTTCATTTTCACCCTACTGGCGGTGTAGCAGATAGCATCTCCAATCCACACGCTAACATGCAGATGAATCTAAAATGTGTACCTTGCCCTGGGCCTGCTTGTGGGGCCATTCCATCACCGTGTAACCCAGCGTAGATGTTGTCCGAGGAGAATGAGCCCTTCATGGAACAGGGTTGCTGTGTGTGAACCTGCTCTGCGGCCATGTGGGGATGGTTGCTTGAGCAGCCACTTGAATGGGAGGAGCCATCAGACAGAACTGAACTTTTAGCTGGAGAACTGGACGAACTGGCACCACTCTCACCTTGGAAGAACAAATGAGCGTGACTCAGAATGAATCACTGTGAATCACACACCTACGGTTATCTGAGCCAGATGTCATCCCAACCATGAATAAAACATTGTGATACAGACTCGAGTATTAGTCATACACCCCTCCCCCCCACACACACTCACCTTTCCTTTCAGTGGTACTGTTCAGATTGTTTTTAAGATGCTGCACCATCGGATTGAGCAGTTTTCCAGCCTTCAGCTTGTGTTTGCTGGTCCTGCGCCTACGGCCACTTGGTGGTGCAGCATGAAGTAAACCAACGTTGGTGGGTAGAGCTTTGCCAAGCTCCTTGTAAAGATGCTCAATCTCACCCCTCTGGAATGCCTGCAGCTCAGAGATCTCCTTCATGTGTCTGGTGAGGACAAATACATTGATTTAAAACAAATCTTACACACTGGACTGCCAATAGGAATCAGGGTTTTTTGGGTGGTCATTAATGTGATGAAGCACAGTCCAATAGGCTCTTGTTACATTTCGTCACATCAATCCAGCAGATCTACAACCATTTTGGTTGCAGCCTTTTTAATCTACGGTAATCATGCCACACAAAGACTGAAGCTGTTAATGATGACAGAATATATTTGAATGATGTATAAAATCTTTGGATTAGTTCAACGTTACATTTGAATCTTGCAGTCAAATTAAGTTGTTTATTTTGGGATAAAAAGTATGGCCTTGTGATATAGCATTTATGATATCTGGACAGATTTTGGTGGGTTCATATATGGAGGTTACTTTACTTTTCTCTCAATTTCTGCAGCTCCTTCTTCATATCTGCATCCTCGAACTCAGAGTCATTGTCGCTGCTGACGTAAGACGAGTGGGCATGTCCTGCAGAGGGCGAGGCCACGTGACCGTTCATTGCCACAGGCTGGCGGTTTGGCGAATCAGAGCTCTGTTCACTTTTGCTCCGACCAGTACGTCGCAAGAAGGCCACTGCCCTTTTCATCAGGTCACTGCCACTGTGTTCAGTCAGGGCATGAGCTGGGACAGCAGGGTGGGCCGGAGGAGGAGCAACACTGCTATCCTCATCTGCTGAGTCAGAGTAGAGGTGAGATGAATGGTGGTAGTTGCTATGCATTGGCGAGTCGATGGTCTGGGCACGGGGGATGTGGCGCGGGGTGAGATCAGGACTGGAGGTGGGAGTGACTTTGTAGAAGTTTGGTGGGGCAGAGTAACGATTGCTACCAGGAGTTTTGGATGTTCCCGCTTCCTCCTCGTCTGTTACATGTGTGATTGAGGATCTGCCCAAATCAACACAACCTTTCATTTTCTTGCCTTGTCCCTGGTTCAGACAGTGAGATCCTCCAGAACCACTAGAGGGTGCTGTGGAACTGTAAGTGCCTGTCTGAGTTTTCTCAAACCGAAAAATGACATCAGGAGCAGTGGGAATGATCTGGAAGAAAGAGAGACTCATGTTCATACCAAAATGAGGTTCTATAAAAGTCATGAAAGAGAAAATAATCACAAACAGTGGTCTATAATGGAATGAAGTTTGGTCTAAGTTCATTTATGGTGATTGATAAAACAATTACTTGAAAACGGCTTTTGGAGGTGTATGAAGTGGAGCTGGCAGTTGCATCTCTCCCTTTCAATGCCCTGTTAGCTGAAGAAGTAGGAAGGATATTTTTGTCAATAATCATTTAAAAAATATGTTCATAATGCAATAGCAAATAGTTAATAATAATAGAAAAAAATGTACCAACCTCCAACAGCAGAGTCACTGAATGCACCCACATGATCCATCCGCTCTGAAATCTGAAGCTAAGAGAGAGAAGGAAATGTTTGTGGGGGAGTTTGGAATCATTTTGTGGAACAGTAAATCACTGTATGTACGAGATGAGGATATTGGGTCACCTCCTCTGAACTTAGTTTTGTCTCAATGAATCAGACCCTGATTTAAATAAAGCTGCCAGAGGAGCTCGAGATTCATTATTGCACTTGCAGCAGTAATTTTGTTACCCTCACCTCTTTCCAAACACCATATTAGTCTTAGTTTTCTCAGCCAACAGTCAAATCAATACAGCATGCAGAGAAACAATTCAATGGTGACTCAAATGACTTAACTCCAAACAAACATTTACACACATTTCTCACCCGCTCTTCTACACATGCGCACTTGTGCACAAAAACAAAATGCATTTTACCAGTGGGTCCCCTTTCTTCTTTGTAAGTGCTCCCTCAGTGCTCTGAGCGTCTGAGACCGGCGGGGAGCCGACTCCCTCTGTACCAGAGGCTTGGGGGTCGGATGTTGTACTTGAAGACTGGGAGGGAGTGTGCTCCTGGTACAAAAGGTTTCTCAGCTTCTCATCAAGAGTCTTGATAGTGCGGTCAACAAACTCCACCTTGCGCGGTCCCTCGCCATCTGATTCTCCTGGCACCCCGCTCACCGGCTGCTGGTGGCTCGATGACTGGGAGATCTGGGAGATCTGATGTGCTGGACTCTGGGGCTGGGAGGTCACCGTGCCAGGTTGCATGGGTGTGGCATAGGGTTGCTGCAAGACCACAGACTGATGCAGAGGGGGAAGCTCACCAATTGGACTCGCCTTCTCATTGGACTGATGAGTCTGACATGAGGCCAAATCTCCAGCTGCTCCTTTATCAATGGTATTAACGTCCAGAGAGACAGGTGGCACAATAGCACAGCATGGAATGTCCGTCACTATAGAGACAGCAGAGATGCAAGGTTCTTCCACAGGAAGGGAGTTTTGATGTCTGACACCAGAGGCAGCGACCGCATGTTTAGCCACACTAGGCTGAGTCTGCTGAACCCGAGCTTTGCCAATATTCTGGTCAGGAGGCTGAACTGGGGTCTGAGCAGCAGGGGGCAGAGAAGGGGAGGAGGAGGACTGGATTTGAGAAGGTACAGATGCAGCCTGGGTTGTCACTGCTGCTGTGTTACAGTTGGGCCTGACTGAAGATGAAGCGGAGTTTTCAGCTTCTGAAGAAACAGAAAGATCAGAGTTAATTAGGGGCAAACAGATTGGGAGTTAAAGAGCCAAGACCTTGAAGAACAGGGTCCTGGTCCTGTGACTCCCAGAGTGTTACATCATTGCTTGTCTTCCTCCATCAGGATCCGTCAGCTGGAGTATAAATCATGCCCTTCTACCACTGCAGAGGCATTCTTACATAACTGACCCCAACAGTATAACTGCACAGACGCACACTCTAATGCTTGTGCAGCGTCCTCTGTATCAAGAGCAGCAAGTGGGACACAAATTACTTTGTTTAATCTATAGAAATTAGGATTCTGGTAGAGAGCCAAGCCTTCATTTTAAAAATTAGTTATGTGTTGCTTACCCTGGGCTGTAGTGATGTGAGATGTCGTCTTCTCTTTGTCCAGCATGGGCGTCTCAGCAACGGGGCAGATAATAAACCAGCGCTTCCCAGTATGGAGCACTATGAAGGACAGAGGGATTGAAATTCTCATAAATTGCCATCTATTATATAACTTGAGCTAAGGCTACTGACTGATGTCTCGAGAAATGTAGGTGTACACGAAATAATGTAGGTTGCTTCGAATTAATTTGAGTTTCTGAGGGTCAAGGTCCTTACCGTTTTGTTGGTACACCAACTGAGGGGAGCTGGGCAATGAAGTCTTCAATTCCAAAAGAAGAAGAAGAATTACTCCACAGTTGCCACATGTACATTAATACACTAGCCATTTTGAGGAGCTTCCTCAACCAGCCAAAGCCAAAATCAAGTTCACAAGTTCACCAGCAAAAAAATATTTTTTGGCATATCCTGTTGGCAGCAATGCATGCAAAGTCATCTTGAACTTGCAATCAGGCTGATGCGTGAGAGCAGGAACCAGTCATAGACAGACGGCACCACCACAGCTGCAAAACAGCAGAATCCAATTCTCACCTCTGTTCCCACTGTGTCAGTTCCTTCACTCTGTTTGGGACTGCCTCCCTGGTCACAGTTCCTCTCACCCTCTGGGTCCTCACTCAGCATGTCCTCAGCTTTGTCCACAATGTCCTTCATCTGCTCGATGAAGACCTCTTTTTCTAGAGGTAAAATAAAATCATTCTCAACCTGAGAGAAAGGAGGGAGAAAAGAAGGAAGTCAAAATGGTTTTATATGATAATTGGCAATAGCAATGCAAAAAGGATTACCGTAGCCAGGAACATGTTTTTAGAGACTGTGAGGAGCAAACACCATTCAATTATTGAAATTCAGTATCAATATGCTTAACAAGGTTTGCTGCCAACATATATATATATGTATATATATATATATATATATATATATATATATATATATACATATACATACAATATTTGTATC
>JAFBJT010104033.1:15626-48410 GCA_016785325.1 Chascanopsetta lugubris
TATATATATATGTATATATATATATATATATATATATATACATATACATACAATATTTGTATCTGTTTAATGTAAAGCCAAAGAAAATCTGCCAAATACTTTAATCATCATCATTTGTAAAGTATAGTGAAGTACCTCTATTTCAAACCATTAGTTCTACTTATATGCATCATTCATGATGCAATGACATAAGTCTCCAAGTGGTTGAGGTCAGGAGAGAGGAAAGGACCAGCACAGGGACATTTAGATTTCTGCTGCATTGCAGCTGAGAACAGCAAGACAGAGTCAGAGTTTGTGAGCCAACACCAAACTTTCAAGAACACGCATAATATAAACACAACTGAGTGAACTGTAAGAGACCGCATCCTCTGCATACCATGTAGGTGGCAATCTCCTCCGGTGCATCTCCATCCAGGTCAAACTTGAACGTGACCATCTTATGATTGTGCGTTTCCAACTGGCACTCTACCATCTTATCTCCAGTGTTGCACACCTGCAGGGACAATGGACACAAAAAATACATTGTCAGTAATTTGCCAACAAGGATTCACAGTCCCATCTATATATTAGTAGAAACAACAAATATATCCTACTCACATTGAGCATGCTGAGTTTTGGCCTACTCATCTTCTCTTGACGGGAGCGAGTGCGAGTGGACCTGCGATGGTGTTTGCGGACTTTTCCTTCACCTTTACCTCCATGTGTGCCCTCATAACCATCACTCATCTCCTTTCCTGATGTGGCATCAGAGTTAATGCTGGTTTGGGGAGAAAGGGCAATGACATGAGTGTATGTGTTACATTTGCTTTTATTCAAAATTAAGTGAATAGTCAACATGGGTAAACTAATATGATTTCAGGATTGATAATAGACCTGAATTGGTTTTAGCTCAAATATAAACATGTACATTTTGTTTTTCAGACCACCAACTGTGACTGTAATGCTGAAGCTACAATGGCAAAAGCCAATCTCGGCTTTTACAGGCATGGTTCTGAGTAAAACATCTTTGTTGTTCTTACTTCTGGAGGAAGAGGTGGCTAGTTAAACATCATCTGAGATGTTTGGTGGAACACCCTCAGTGTTTTCTAAACATACACAGCAGATCTGCCTCTGAACGTTTCAACTACAATGACAGTCCTTTGGCAAAATTGGTCAGGCTCTGTGAGAGCTTGTCTGTTTACAACTGTTAAGACTGTTGGTGCGGCCAGTGTAAATGTTCACATTTCAAACATCTGCAGTTAAGATCACGTGAGTTGCTATCAAAATCTAGGTCACTGCTTTTAGAATTTTTCATCTTTATAACAACAGCTGGGAATACTACCGTTTAATTTGTATTTATTAGAAGTGCAGTCACTGACTTTTTATTTTCAAAGATTGCAAAACATTTACCTGTCATAGCTCTGTCCTGCTGTGTGTTTCTCTGAGGCCTGCTCCTGTAAAAAAATTAAATAAAACATTGTATGTGAGTGAAATGATATATTTTTGTAGCAATATACTAGGCAGGAGTGGACACAAGTTTTGAACTCAATAAGTCATGTATCCCGACCTCTGAGTTGAACTCTGGAGCTCCTGTTAGAGCATTGAGATGTTTCTGCTGAGTCAGGCTAGTACTGGCAGACCCACATGATGCTCGCTGTGAGTCGGAGGGCTGCAGCACAGGAATTTGGCTCTGTAACTGACTTTGGGCCTGTGTCTGGGCCTGCAGGGCCAGCTGGCATGGGTTACCGTTGTCAACGTTGGCAACAATGGTGGCTGCGCCTGAATCAGCCCCATTCTGCAGAGGTGTGGAGAAAAGAGCAGGCTGGACCGCCTGAGCAGAGGAAACAAGCTCAGGATGGCTGACCTGGGTCTGCTGGGGACATACAGGAAAATATAACACCATTAACACTGATTATGCTAAAGAATATCCTAATGTAGATGTTTAAATGGGTGTTTGGCTGTTATGCCATTTCTTGCATTCCTGCACCAATTATCAGAGTTGACTATAAAGGTGAATTAGGCAACATTCTTTTTTAAATTTGCTCAGTTGATTCTAAAAGACAGTGGTGAAAACTAAGATTGCCCTTTAAAGTGAAAATGACATTTGTGTAATGCTTGTGACATGTTGACTCTCTTCGACCCAACACCCTTAATCCCAGTAGCATCTTTAGCTGCTAGCCAAATATGATAAAGCCTTAGAGGTGAAAATGTAACAACTGCAAACTGGCTGGGGCTATGTTGTCAAAGATACCCCTACTCTCCAGCTCAAGTTGGAGCTCCAGCTAGATAGTGCTTGCTCTGGCTCCAGTCACTGGAGCTCTGCCAGGTCGCAAGCATCTGTTTGGGTGGGTGTGCGTGTAGGGAAGGGAAGGGGGTTAGTGCAGGGAGCCATGACTGGCTACCAGCTGGCTTTGTGGTTGTAATTATCATCTTTTGGTTGTTTCTTATTCACACACTGTTGACCAGAGCAGTGGAAGCATGGCTGTGCGAGCCTGCAACAAAATGCTGACGGCAAACCACTACATTGCTACAGGTGTAACGGTAAACAAGCACTTTTGGAAAGCCTCCAAATGCTCCTTAAACATATTAAGGCTCATTTTCCTTTCGCTGTAAAACAACACCACAGCTATGTTGCTAAACAAAGTTCTTAAACAACGTGACAGAGATTAGTACAGAAAAGGTCAGACTGAAAGCACAACCACCCTTAACACACATGTACACTAAAAACACCAGTTCACACCTTCTTGGTAAATATCTGCGCTCCACAGCAGCCGTCATAATTACCTGCATCAGAGGCTGAGAGCTGCCATTTGTGGGAGGGTGTGCGTTATAGGACGGGGAGGTCAGCATGTGTGTGGGATGGGTGTTTGATGCAGAAATAAGTGCTGGTTGTGAATGGGGACTTTCACATCTAACACTCTGCTGCAGAGCAGAGTTAGGCTGGTGCTTTGGGGATGCGGGTTCCATCTTACCCGGCACAGGTGAAGTGGCGGATATTAGGGACATTGGGCTAGGTGAGACTAATGCATTTTCAATGTGAAGGGGGGAAAGGGGGGAGACAGTGAGAGTCATGGGCAGTCCAGGAGAAAGGAAGATTTGATTAAGGGAACATGTTGTTGGAGGGTGGGGGGCAGTGCAGGGGTGAGAATAGGAGGATTCACAGTCAGTCACAGCTGTCATCACCTGGACTGTGGGGTACTGTGAGGGAAACTAGGGGGGAAAGGAAGAAAAAGGAATTAAGAGGAAAAATCAAAAACTCGGTGAGAGGGACATGCAACATGATGGCATACTTTGAGTCAACATTACGAATCATTAAATCCAATGTATGGAAGTAGTTAAATAATAATACACGCAATACCTGTGATTGTTGAGCTGGTGGCAAAGAGGTTGATATCTGCAGTGGTTGAAGTTGTTGATGCACAGCAGCCTGAGCCACAGGCTGTTGAGAGGGAAGGGCATGGGCCGGCACAGGGGAACTGGACTGGCTGATATTTTGCACATAACCCTGTGAATCTCGTCCAAGCTGTGACAAGTTCTGATCCGCAGAAGTACTCTACAGATGAACACGTGTAGGGGAAAAAGGAGAGAAGAGGTTCATTAATGGCCAGAATTCTAGCTCTAACTCTGCTGTATCTAGTCCTGGAATGGGTCAGAATCTGTAGTACGACAAAGCAGACAAAAAATAAGCGTGAGAGGGCTGGCGGATGCAGCAGCTAAAGACGTGGTTATTGTTTTCATTGTTGCTTATATTATCTCTGTGTTGGCCACTGACCAAGGAAACTCCTGTTTATTAAGCTATTCGCCTACTGTTTACCAACACAGCTGCTTCCAATTCTGAGGCATCAAATCAAACCCAGGAACCACAATATGTTAAGTAGTAATAACACAACGATGACTGATAACGATGTTCCCTTCTTTAAGTACCGTATTTGTGTTAACCCTTGAGTGATCACCACAGTGGTAGTATGTGTTGAGACAAAGACAGTCTACCTGATTCAGGAAAGCAGCGATGCAAAGATAGTGATGAAACTGATGGCAAATTAAAACAAGATGAGTCAGGGGAGGGGAAAGAAACAAACTTGCAATTCTGGTCACTGTGTGTGTGTCACCTTGCTATAATTCACCATTTCTACACTCACCTGTTGAGAAGTATGTGCCGCCTGGCAATGTTGGGACAAGGCAGGAGTCACCATCTGTGTAGCTCCTCCGTATGTATAGCTCTGAGAGGCAGCATCACCTGTCCTGGGGTAACTCTGGGGTGTGGCTGCAGCCTGCACAGCTGTAGTTACGTCTTGGCTCTGCTGTAGAATTGCTGCTTGCATGGCTTTCTGATTGTGCTGCTGTAGAGCTGAAGTGTGCAACTGCTGCTGACCACCGGACTGAAGACTTTGCGACTGGTGAGAAAGCTGTTGGGCCATTTGTTGATGTAGGACATGCACAGTATCTTGGCTTTCCTGGAGTGGGGGCTGATGATAAGCTTGTCCGGTATTATGAGTCGGTTGTACGTTGGATTGAGTGTTTTGTGGTACACACTTATGCTCCTGCTGAACTGGGATCTGCTGGCTGTAAAGTGCTGGTGTGGAGGAGGTCTGACCAGGCAGCTGACTTGGCAGATTGACTGCAGCTTGCTGCAGTGAGCTTGGGGCTTGTGCAGGGTGACACTGGGCTGTAACTGCCATGGCAGTGCCTATAGATGCGTGGGGATGATGTGCTGGCAGCGCTGCTGCTGTGTGCTGCTGAAGTGGAGTTGATGACTGAATATATCCTGATACAGATTGGGCCTGTTGTTGAGAAACAGCTACACAACTCTGACATGCTTGTTGGGCTTGATAGCCAGTCGCTTGTTGGCTCTGTGCAATATGTTGTGGCGCAGCTGAGACTGGAATAGCAGCAGCTTGCGTCTGTTGCACACTTGGAATTGGATAGACAGTGGTGTTGGCTGCATGTTGCATGTTGACGAAACACTGACCAACAGGAGCTGGTGTTGGAGCACAAGGTTGACCAGCATATGGAGCAGCAGGGTAACTGTGTCCAGGTTGGACATACTGCAATGATGTGTTCATCGCTGTGCTGGAAGAAGGCGGGCCCTGAACAGAATGATGATTCTGGTGCACTGGAGAATTGGTCTAAGGCAAAAAAAACAAATGGGAGACATTCAAGTTATTAAAGACACTTGGGGGAATTAAATTTCATTCATATACAAAGATCATACAAAAGTTAATAACAGATCAAATTGCATTAAGTCATCAAGGATGCAAGTCCACTGACAGGAATAGGGATAAAAATAGTGGTAGTTAATTAAAAAAAAAATAGTTCAACCGTGAGCAGGTTGTGACAGATGTGAGATGAAACAAGAACAAAAGGGAGGGACAGCAGACAGAGGAGGACGAGCAGATAGCTACCCCCTCTTCAATCAACCATTTATTCAAGGCAAGCTAAGGAGGAAGAGAGCAGTGGCACTGGGCCAGTACAGTAGAAAAGGAAAATATTAAAATCTAATCAGGAACCGGTTAGAGCAAATCAGCAGAAATTGTGCCTGTTAGAGATTTTGCCACTGTTCTTCAACATTATTAAGCTTATGATTTCTGAGAAGATGGTCAGCACTAGAGGCCTATGCAGGCAGCAAGACAGTAGACAGGCAATCAGACCAGCTCCATGCAGAATAATGGCAGGCCTCCTACAGGCAGGGAGGAGTCAGTTAAGCAGGTTTGGCTCCATAGGGGAAACTACAGCAACTTGTCTGCTACTTTGACCTACCACTCCCACAGCCCTGGTAACTTGCTGCTCTCCGGCACTGAATCTATTCTCGCTCTCCTCGAGAGGTTCTTGGTCCACACCTGAACTGCCACTCAGGTAATGACTCTTCAAGCTGCTACCTCCATCGCTGCGAGCAGGCCTGTGGGCAGCTGAGGAATGCAGCAATGATATCTGGGTGGGTGGGGTGTGACAAGGTGCCGCCTTGCGGCTGATAATATTGAACAGGGACTTTTGCAGCAGCGAGAAATCAGAGCAATCACTGGAACCTTTTGGCCGACCATGACCAGGGATGGTCGTCGTTCCAACAGAGGATGGGTGGTGTCTAAGGTCACATGGGCAGTGGTGGGCTGGCATGACAACAGAGGGGTGACGATGGCTCCCTTCTTGTGACTTCAAAAGAAGCAAAGAGAGGCAGGCCTGGCACATGTGGGGCTTATGCATTGCCAAGTGGTGGTTAGGATGACAAGCTAGACTCAGAAGGCTACTGAAGTCAGAGTGTCTTCGTCCACCTTGCACAGGATGGGTTAAGTTCTCATTGCTCTCTGATGTCGTCCTGATGCTGGTGTCACTGAGGCGGCGGTACTCAGCGAGTGAAGCAACAGGGGGGACCTGCAGCACTGGCAGAACATCCTGGGTGGGAACCCCACCTCCAGGCTCTGAGTGAGGTTCAGAGGGGACAGGTTCTGTCTGGATCTCTGGTACTGTGATGCTGGGGCTTATTGATCTCCGAGACTGACTGAGGGCATGGAGTTGCGCAATATGGTTTGCCCTGTGTGTGTCAATAACAGGGGCACTTCCTCTCCGGGCTGCTGCTCCCAGTCGGGTCCTGAGTTCTGAGCTCAGTGCTGCCCCCAATATTTCACCCTTTTCACAGGAGTGAGGTCGATCTGTGCGAAAAGGGCCACTGCTCTGGCACTGATAGAGGAGCAACCCAAAACATAACATGTGTTACTCAAAATGAACAGTCTACATGCAAAAATGTTGAATTTGAACATGGCTCCATAGATGAATTTGAACATGGTTCTTTGCAAGGATACATGAATGTTTATGTGTAATGACTGCATTGATGAGGATTAACGGCCATTCATAAAACATTTATGCACATGTGTGCGTGTGGCACAGGTGCGGTATCAAGGGCAACTGAGCAGGAGCTGCTTTGAAAAAGTGTGTGCATATTATCAAATGTGATCACAAATGGTCCACCTGGGTGTGGATGCTTCTGATACAGACCTGCTGCGTTGCCATGGTAATAGGCTCGAGCAGGGACTGGTAGAGGACACTCTGCTGGCTGCTGTGGGAGTCGGAGTACACAGTGGAGCCCATGCCGCTGTCAAGCGTGCTGTCCGCTGCAGAGGAAAAACAAATTATGCACTCATGAGAAAGTCAAAGATTAAGCTCATGTGTTTTCAGTGGAGGAGAAAAGACTCTTACATGTGACTGACGTGCCACTGGCTGGTAGGTTTCGCAGCCTGTTTTGCGGGTCTGCCTCTGGCTCTTCTGGTTCCAGCAAAGGGGGCTGTCCTATATGGGCAGCCCCAGCAGAAAAGCCCTGAGACGGAGTCATTTGGACCCTGTGTCCACCCTCAGCCTGATCCACTGTCACTGCAGCAGACACTGTTCTTTCTCTTCTCCATTTGATCAGTGCCACACGATCCCTGATCGACTTTCCCACAGTCTTAGCATCACTCTCATGGAAGAAGCCAGACTCCACCTGACAAAGAAAAGGGAAGAGCATGACTTCCAGGATATTTTTAGCACTGAGCATGAGAGAGAGGGTGCATTAAAAATGAGAGCATGTAAGGGAGAAAGAGCAAGAGCATTTCAGGGGGATCAGAGGAACAAGGATCAACTGTCTTTGTCAGCAGCCTGTTGGTCAGAGCTGATTCATCAGCAAAAACAGGGGAAAATTTGTAATGAAGATAACAAATGAGGATAGGCATCAATATCACCAAGACCAAAACCATGACCATGAGATTCACATTAACAATTACAGAAAAACGGCATCTCCTAGAATGCTCAGGATGTTAAGAGATATGACTCATTTAAGCATGCTAGCCATACACTGTCTTTGTGTGAATGTGATCCATGTGTCTACATTTATCCCCATGGATCTTGTTATCAAGAGACCTTGATGCTTTTTACATCATATTTAGGACACTGAGAGGACACTGAGCAAATGCTGAGTGAACTCTGTATAATGTTCCGTCTTTCAACATTTAATTTTACGTGACATGTAAGCACATACATTAGAATTATTTGACTTTTAATTAACACCTGATTTTGTAAATGTTTAGTTGTTTTGGGACATTTTTTTTCATAATTCTCTCTCCATTCCAAATCATATGTACCAGGTAATTCTTTCCAAAAGATCTCATCTAATCTAAAACAACGACAATATTTACATTCTCAAAAGCACTGACAAAATATTGTCCTGTGAGGCAGTTCAGGAAATTTTCATGACACTGTGGTATGTCAGATGAAAGATTAAAGGCTGAGTCAGTCCATGTTTTTACAGCCTCTTATCTCATGATCTACACTGAACTACAACCACACAAACAAAAGGAAGACAGGCACACAACACAAATCACTGCATTCTGAACAGCCAAGTAATCTGTATTACGAAAAAAAAGGTAAATATAATGATTAGCAACGTGTAGATGAACTTCAACTTTTGGAAGAGAAAATCAAAAAAGTAAATGAGAGAAGGACAAGAATTTCAAATAATTTGATAAGCATTGATAATTATTCACTCACCATTTCTTGAGCCACAACCTCTGGGATCTCCTTTTCCAGATCAAATGCAAATTCGATGGCTCCACTCTCCTTGTACTTCCCTTTTAACTTCTTGTGGTCCTCCACCCAGAGTTTGAGTGCTATCGAGGCCATTTTACCATCGTCCTCTTCTGCCAGCTCTACCCTCACACCTGTGTCCTCAGCAAAGAAAGCATGGTTCAACAAGTCCTTGATGGTGTACCTGAGAGAGGTAACAGTGAGGGTAAGATTCTGGTACAAACATGTCGTACACTCACTGCAGTCACTCATTTGTAGAATTTACACGTCATTGGCATAATTATATGAGCACTTTCCAGTGGTACAAAAATCCTAGTGTGGTGATGGTCACATTATGTTTTGGTATAGTCAAAGTGAGACGTACTCATACATGGTCACTGCACAGAAAAAAGTCACTCACGCAACACAATGACATTTCAATTAAAAAAAAGCCATTGGAGGCTAATTGAGGGTTATTGTCCTCTCTGAACACAAACTCATTATGTAACAGAAGATTGCAGTGCTGCTAAGAACCAAATTGTCAGCACCACAGAAATAAGCAGGGGGAGGAAGAGAAGACAGCAATGAGAGGGCCTCTGTTTGGGGACACATGGCAATGATGTGGACATAGACTCACCGCTCCTCTTTCTTTTGGCAGATGCACTCCCCAATAATCTCCTTGATTTCAGGATCCATGACCTTATTGTAGCTGGCTGGCTTCACTCCCTGAGGAAGGGGAAATGCAAACAAAAACTTGAAGACATGCCTTGACAGGATACCGTCTTCATGAAAAATATTGAAGAGGGGAAAACAAAGGAAATGGAGCAGGGAGGGTGGTTGTTTTTGTAGTATTCTGCATCTAAGATCTCAAGTGAAAGACACGCACACTCCCCGTAAACTTATCGACCTTGAACGTGGCACAGGAGCTAGCTTGAATCCAGGTCAGTTGCAAAAGAAAACAACTAAAAGAGTCTGAATAAATTTCTTAAACTACTAATGCAGTGCAGCTGACTTCTCCTTGACAGAGCTCAATAAGTTTAACATTTCAGAGTTAAACGCACAATCTCCTCAAATGTCTCTAAATAGTCAATTGGTAGGTTCAAACATGTGGGAGCACTCATGCACTGTGTTTCCCTGACCTATGAGAAGCAGCTTTCACGAGTCTGCCCTGGTTCCTGATATCTGCTTTGTTGTAAACAACAATTATAACACAGCTGGTCTGAAGGGCTCTGATGTTCCATTTGTGTGATGCGATACACTATATCGTGTGATGTTAGCAGCACTTGCGGTATAAGATTAATTCCTTCTGCATTTAAGAGGTAATCTATAGGCATGCTCCAGATTAACATTCCTACCAGTTATGCAGTTGCAAGCTGTATACATTCGGGGAACAATATAAAGCTATCATACTTTCTATTTCATCAATCTCCTATTAATATCCTGCAGTGGTCTCTGCAGGGCACTCTGATATGCATATGGAAACAATGCAGATAACAGTACATAGAGCAGAATGGGTATTTTACAGGCCTTTACAACAGCAGGTGAAAGTCATCTCTTAAATTCTGATTCTGCCAAGTGAAAAACCAATACTTCTCATCAAATCAGGAAGGGTATAATGACTGTAGATACCCCTGATCTATAAACGCTTTGAAGTGTGCTTTGCTAAGAGTGGAACCCCCTCACTGACATGGAATGGAACAGAGCCTTTAGGCTTTATCAACAGAACAAAGGAGATTTGGACTCCCTCTGTGATTCCATATGGCTCATTAGATTCCTCAACCAAGAAATGCAAGGCTGCAGACCAGTGTAGATGAAACAACCATTATCTTACACTCTCTTGAAAAAGGTTTTCTGTGGTGAAGTGAAAGAAAACATCCCTGTCCTTTCTATGCTGTATTTTTGTGGTTTATTTTGCTACTGGTGTTATAATACATGTTATATGTTATAAACTGGGTTATACATGTTGAAGATAATAAGTGTTAACTATCAATTATTGCATTTCTGTAAATAAATATCATGGTTGTTATTACATGGTTATTTTATTTTGCTAATCTGTATTAGTTATGATGTCAGAGGTTGTAATACCTCATTTCAAAAAGTTTGCATAGTGTCGGGACTCACACTGGTGACTTTGCGGTAGATTTGAGCAGCATTCTGACACTCGGAGTACGGGTATTCAGAGGTGGCCATCTCAAGCATGCACATGCCAAAGGCGTAGACATCCACAGCCTCGTCATAGTGCTCTTCATACATCTCTGGAGCCATGAACTCAGGAGTGCCTAAAAAGAAAGAAGTATTCCCAATGGGTATGTCACTTCCTCATTTGTCGTTTCACCTGCACCAATAATCTGCAAACTTAAATTTGAAAGAAAATTACCAATGACACTCTTTGCAAAAGACGCTGCCTTAAGCGTTGCCAGTCCTAAATCCCCTATCTTGACAGAACCAGTAGGGCCAGTAATAAAGATGTTATCACATTTGAGGTCCCTATGGATGATGGGTGGGGTCCTGGTGTGGAGGAAGTGAAGGCCTTTCAGGATCTGTCTGCACCAGCTCCTTAGCACCTTTGGCTTCATTACCTTGAATCGTTTTAGATAGCTAAAGGAAGGAGAGGGAAACATGTTAGCTCACAGCCTTACAAGACACACAAAAGACATTTTTCAGTGATGTATGAGCACCGAGAGTTATTTGAATTCAAGATGTTGTCTTTTCACTCCTTTGCCAGTTGTTAACTGCACAGAATTTGCCTTGATAAAGTACTCACGTTTTTAACGTCCCTGACGTCATGAGTTCTGTGACAAGAACAATGCATTTCTTCCCTTTAAGGGACGATTCCCAGAAGTCATAGAAACGGACAATGTTGGGATGCTGGAGACCTTTCAACATCTCTGCTTCTTCCTTGAAGCGCTGACGCTCCACTTTTGACAGTTTACGATCCTTGAGGGATGATGACAGATGATCAAAAAGAAATAATTAATGACAAACTCTTAACCGCAGATGCTTAAATATTAGATATTACTATTTTTGCTTCACACTAAGGCCATATTAGTTAGTTAGTGAGTGGGTTAGTGTCAGCATCAGTCTGAGCCATATGCACATTTTTAATTGGACCATATGCATATCATAGATAATTAACAGTCAACACTATGTGTGTGAAGAATCCAGATCAGTGGCTTTCTCAAGCAGTAGCAAGATGTAGCTTGAATATCTTGCATGGATCAAACATGGAGGCTGCATAATGAGACGCAGAGTGGTGACAAACCACAGCTACAATTACTCCAAGGGAAGAATGAGCCCAAATAGTCACGCCCACAACTCATTGCAGCTAAAGGTTACATGTCATTGATCTTTTTCATCATTCCCCTTCACTTGCTTGCTCACGCTCATCCACTATCCTCTGCTCACCCCCCCTCCCCCATATCTGCAATCTGTCTCCCTCTCTGCACCCTGACACCAACCACTCCCTTCTCCATCACCAAACATCCCACACACACAGTAACTGCCGTCTCTCTCTTTGTGTGCCTTCCTTCTGCGATTTTCTGAAAGGCTGACCCCACACAATGCACACCTTGCTGCAGGTGGTGCCACAGGGTTCTTTCCCACAATATCCCTTTTTCTGCACAATCATAGTAACAAATTACGTAACAGACATGCATTCAGCACCAAGCGTGGACCAAAAGTACGACCCTAGACCTTAACCAAGGTTGAAAACACTGACGGAGGAATGCAACACAGCCCTGTGATATCGAATCTTTTAAATAATTCAACAAGAGAACAAGTGCAAAAATCTGCGTTAATAACTTAAAAATTATCTCTGGAGTGTCATCGAAGCAAGATATGCTGCGTGATACAATGTGCTGAAGAGTAGAGTGATAAAGATGATGAAGCATTGTGTGTGTGTGTGTGTGTGTGTAATATCAGGTTCTGCGTGCAAGTGTGTGGGGGGTGGGGATTTTCACCACACTCTTCTGAAGTCCCATGAATAATTCAGCTCTGCAGAGAACCCTTTTTACTGAGGCAAACTGAGCAATGCAAGGGCTGGGGCCGCCCAAGTTAGGTTATCCCCAAGTGCTCCTTACTGCACAGGAGCAGCATATGGACCAAAGTCTACCCGAAGCACAAGTTTCAAAAGAGACGAGGCGTGAGACAGACAGCTAAAGGCTCATTTGAACCCTTTTCTGCCTTGAGGCAATATTCTTCTCTCATCTCAAAATTATCTGTTTTCATTTATTGTTCCCCCTCCTCCCATCACTTTCTCTCTCACACACACACACACACACATACGCTCTTCCTCTCCAGTGTTTCCTCTCAGTAGACATGGGGGCTTGTGCATAATTCAGAAGTCACATGTAGACTCAGAGGTGTTGCACACAGCATAGCGTGATTCAAAGACAGATATATATATATATATATATATATATATATGACATATTGACAAAAAAAAGAACATGTGCACACATGCACACAAACAAGCACATGCACATGCACACACACCAGGATAAGCATCAATACATGAGACATGTTCATTGCATCACTCTTACTGAGATGAATGTGGGCACTTAAAGATAAGTATGTATCGCCTTACATTTGATATCCATTTGTGTCTTAACAGACCATCTAGTGTTTGTGTGCATATACATTTTGAGCACATTAACACGCCTGTGATCATAAGACATACTCAGCTGACTGTAGCAGTGTGAAGCCACCCAGGCGGATTAAAAACACGGACATAAAGCCATACTGGGGTCGCAGGGACAGAAAAATAGATTGACGATCTATGGAGCTTCCCTCCATTCTGCTGCCACCCACTATATATGTATGTTGGAATCAATTGGTTCCCAACCCCTAGATCTAGTGGCTCATACATCATGACGGAGGGTTCTTGAGGAGATAACATCAAGGGAGGGTGTCTGGAGAGGACCAGGTAACAGACTAAAACATTAGTCCTGGGAACATCACTTGCTAATAGAGCGTGTAATTGCAAAAGTATGTGTTGAAATCCAGTTCCTGACCAAAAGTCACATGTCTGCACTGTGTTAAAGAAGAAAGTGCCAACAGCGTGAAGATGACCTCAGTGTAAATCAGTGACTTCATAATAGTTTCCAGCTAAAGGCAATGTTATTCTAACATACATGGAAAAGGTTTGGGCTGAATTATCAACAGCAGCACACACACAATCACTTTCATTTGGCAGTGACATTTAACTGTATGCACAGGTTCAATCAATATTTTGTTCATCAGTACAGTTCTTCCATGTGACCTTTTTAAAAACAAACAAACTGTGTTATGACCTCTACATTGGTTATCAAGTTTTTCATTCTCATTATTATAAGACTACTCTCCAACACACAAAAGTGCTGTAAGAGCTCTACAAGCATGTAAAAAGGATGTTTTGTTAAACATTCTGAATTTGTACCATGAGCAGAAATGTAAAAATAAATACAACTTGTTGAATCTTTCAGACATTGCATCTTTTCTAGAGGCAATACTTCTAAAAATGATTTCAGGCAATACTATCAAACTGCTACCAGTTGGAAGTAAGTTGTCAAGACATTAACACCATTTCTGTATCATTATTAGGAGTGTAACAGTTTCAGTTCTACTTCTAATCACCGCAACTAAGTCATACTCCACTGCATTGTGTTGCTTATCGCAATTTCTTTCTTCTTTCATTTACTCAACTTCATCCTGATCCTTCCTTAACAAGAAGAAAAGTGGCAACATTTGGACTTAGTATGCAATAGTGTGACACGGATTTACTGTATATTCATACAAGTTGTATAAAACCGAGACAGCTAAACTCAGGGTTGCACCCAGTAAGGGCTTACAACATTTGTCTAAGTAGATTAAGAAACAAAGTATTTCACCTCCTCAGGAAGTGCTTGAGGAAGTAAAACAAAACAAACGCGACTAATTATAATCAGAATTGGTAAATCTCCACGAGCACATGCACACGCATGAAGCAGTGGTAAGTATAGTTTTTAACACTGCTATGATGAAGCTACGGTTAAGAGAAAATAGCAGTGATAATATAAATCCTGCTTTATTGAGAGAATGATTACTTTAATGGAGTTCATATTATTACAGACCCTCATGACTGCAGCTCCATCTTAAATCAGACATTTTAACAGTGAGGACGTAGCAAGCTCTGGTTGCCAGGTTGAAGAAGGTATGCTAATTTGCTTGGCGGCTCTGCCACCCTCTGCACCCATCCTTTATAACAGATAAATATTGCAGCGCTTCTGCTGCTGTAACAGAAGCTGGTGCAGGGCGAGGCCTGAGCCAGCAGCATGACCTCAGCTGAACTTGTCCCATCAGTCAAGACGACTAAGACGACTGCAGAAGCGCTTTTGCCAGCATCTGTACCTGGGGACTCTTATCTCGTCTAGCGGGCACCCTGGCACTTATAGTTGGTGCATTAAATATTTTACATCAGGAAAATGTAGGAACAGATAACAAAAAACATGGATATTTTATGCCTGCATCAGAAATGCCAGATACTGCAGAAAATGCAGGGTTTGCCAATGGCGAGTACGTATGCAAAAATCCAACACCACGCCTTATAAATATGGCAGTTTCATCCAAATAAAACCAGTTTCCTTTTAAACAGAACACCGTGAAAGGCACTTATGTTTAAGTACGTCTGGCCATGAGTTAGCCAATATGGATTTAGACAAGCAAACCTCTTATAAAGCTCTATCCTGTCACAGACTCGTGTTGCTCACAAACAATTCTTTAACTCACAGACAAAGTAACTCAAACAGCTACTTACCTATTTCCTCAAAAGATTAATGATGGTTATGCATTAATTGACTATAATATGAACTGACAACTCTATGTTTACAACCGACACATTTATTTGATTAATCAATTTAATGTTAAGTCTGTAAAAGTAAGGTAACAAAACTCATCATTTTCCCATTGCCCAGCTGATGGCTCCTATTGCCATGGTTCATACATTTTTCATTTTTTTATAACCGAAACAAGAGAAAAGTGGCCAAAGCTCACATGTAAGACATTTATTTGACACCTTGATTGATTGGCTAACAGTTTCAGAACTAATCCACAATACTTAAAACTAGAAATATAGGAACAATCCATCATACCAACTATGGGTTATACCTACATGGCTATATTTACTATGCCAGCCATATTAAATTGCTGTTAGCTTCCATAAAGGCCCACAGAGAGTGTGCCACTCTACGAACTGGAAGACATAACACCGTCCTGAAATAAAAGCTCACACTTACCAACCAAACCATTTCAGTGAGAGACTATGAAACTGAAAGCGGAAAAAACCCCTGGCTAAGGAAGTAAAGAGTTGTTTAACCAGTCTGTACTAAAGCTGCCACCACATTCATAGTCTGGACTGAAAGGTGAACTCTTCTACTGACAGTCTGAGAGGTGCCAGTCATTGTATAAAGGGCTTTACCAGCACTTTGCAGGCAGAGCTTGACTGTTAAGACTGTTTTGCCTTTTATCATACGTAATCAGCAAGACGTCATTACTGACAAGAAGCAGCTGTAACCAGTGTATCCCACCACAACAGCTGGTAGGGATCTATTAACACACAATCCTGCACAGACACCGAACATTCAGCCTTAATATTAACACACAGATACTCAAACACATTGTAAAAATCACACCAGCTTCAAAATAGCTGTGGTGCTATGATACTCAGGGAGGCAATGTCATCCATCTGTGCTGAGCCATTTTTCGCTCAATGTCCATGTTAATGACTACAGCCTCCAGCAGCCAGCTTGTACTAAGGTGAGCCAGTAAACAAGGGTATATAAGGTGAGCAGTTCCGCACGTGACCGTTCATAAGGACTGTTTACGATGTGGTTAGGAGCTGAGAGGAGGCACTGAAGAGAGTGATGCACTGAGTAGAGATGCCCCGAGTTGGAATGGGTGACAATGCCAGTCCCCCTCCCTTGACTATATTATCAGCTGCTGCAGTGAGGGGGCACAGAGCCAGAGGGACAGCTTTTATTCAGCATCATTCTCACTCCCAGACTAAACACCCCACAGGCATAACAAAAATAATTTCCATGGTGCCTTTACGAAAACCTATCATGTCGAAAATAATACAACATATTTCTCAAAATCTGCAGTTGATTCACCACCACTAATGGTTATTGCAAATGCTACTTCAGAGTGTGGGTGGATAAGCTGGAATCTATGAACAAATACAAGAAACTATGGAATTTCTGGAAGCCCAACAAAAGAAACTACACTGCTCAACAAATGTTGCAGGTAAGGGGCTTTGGATTTGAAATCAACTGTCAAAATGTGAGCAAGGTTTAAACATTACAGCGCTTTAAGGCTATGTGCAACAGTGTGTCCATTTGTTTGTTATTTATTATTACGTAAATAGCTTAGTGACGCAGAGGTCAAGATAGACGTCGTCTTAGAAGTAACCCTTGTCATCAGACCACAGGGCCTAAACAGGAGGCTTTAACAGGATACAGAAGTGCTCCAGATTCATTCATAATAAATAACCTCCTTAAATTCCAAAAGGGATTACAGGGCCTAATGAGCTGTTGTGACACCTCTTATTGTTGAGTGGAAGGAGAAGAGAGGTCAAAGGTCTTTTTGTTAAATTCTAGATCATTTCAAGTTTGCATTGTGGCACTGTGGGTACACGGTGTGTCCTCTGATGACCTCTCACCAAACACTGGTATTGAACAAGGTAATTGAGGGTGTACAGTAAGTGGAGTAAATATATGGCCATACACATGGACACACTGGGTTGAATTGCTGTTTAAGATCAAATAATTAAAATAGGCTTTGTCTGTTATCCAAACAAAATAATCAATTTTCTTTTTTTTCAGTTTTTAAAATACAGCTGACTTCTGAACAACCAATATGAAGTGGATGATCAGTACCTTATACAGCCTCTTAAAAACATGCCTGTTGAGACTATACCACAGACCACACTGCTGTGGCTCTAGCAGGCTTATCCTTCATCCCTCTGGGCACTCAGCTGGCTGAATGACACAGGAGCTGAGGCATGCCTGAGGACAGGGTCCACTAATAAGGCACTGTAACTTATAGCCATTGGCTCAGGCCCTGCATCGCTGGGCCTCCTAAATGTAAATGGGCTGTAACCGATGACCCACTTGGGTTTCTCTTAACTTTTTCATTTTTGTCCTTTGAGCAGTAAAGGCTGGATTTGTTATTGTTGTGTGGCGAGTTGCCCTTCACATGTTTATCCAAAGAGACACCACAAGCTCAGTTTAATCAAATGCTACAAAAAAAATCTACTGTTTGAAGCCAAGATAAGGAAGTAGTGACCATGGGTGTCAATTGTTTGGTTTGTTTAGGTCAGGAGGGCCTACTTCTTCAGTAAACACCAGGAGAGTCAGCTTCATATCAATGTCCGGGTATAATTGTCAGCTCTGCATGCACAAGCTGAGAACCAGATTTAATCTACAGAACAACACACTCTCTGCCAAATACCAAGGAGAAGTCTACACAAAATCTGGAGTAAACTCTGCATCTGCGAGTGTGCACACAGCATTCAACACTGAGATAAACATCCATACAAAAAGCCACAACAGGCAGACACAGGATGTTTCCAAAGGCAAACAGAAGCATAAGATGGGTTTCTTCTCTACAATGAGAAACTCACAACAGGCGTCTTTGTCTCAGATTAACATCCCTGCCTGAGCCAGGGACATCTGTGTTATGCCAGCAGCCTGGCACAGACAGTGAGACGTGGGGGAGATGGGTATGGGAGGAAAGGGGTGTAGTGTTATGCGACGGCAAGAGCAGGGGGAAAGAAGAACAAACACAGAACCAGATTAAAATTTCGAGGCAAGAAAGGCATGTGACCTCTCAAAGCCGGGAAACCAGTGGAAAATCACACTCATATCTCTTTTGACCCACGTAATACAAAGCTCATCTGTTCTACTCCATTTCCTAACCACACTTTATAGAGCAATGCACACCTGGCATTAACCTCATGCGACAAAGAAAAGTAAACATGCATAAAAACATATATTGACTTATTGACAGTCGTGATCCTTATAGTTATTTGATCATGCCTTGTTGTTACTGAATTCAAAAACACACACACAAGGAAAATCTTTGTCAGTTAAAGCTTAAGTCAGAAATACTGTAATACTTATAGTATTTGGGTATCTATTTCCCTCAGAGCACCACTGGCATGTGATTTGCTCCAAAGATGGGGTGTGGTCAGATGCATTGTCAGTGCATGGCTATCTAGATTAAACGGATAACAATTGTACAACTGAACAAACAAAAAACAAGCCAAAAGTTTGAGGCGTACAACATCCCAGTTAGAGATGTTATTTTTCAAACTCACTCTTGCAAACACTCACATGCACTTTAACGATGACATGTTTGAGCAGCTCTACAAAAGAAATGTCTTTGGGAGCTACTACTCTGATTGTTTTACTGTAAACTAAGTCCAATATACACTAATTGTTAATTAAAAGACTATGCACAACTGTTTTGAGCCATTCAAATGGTAGAGCAAATTGTTGTGTGCCTTTATATTGCCAAAACTTTAATTGGATAAGCTCTAACTGTGATTAGTCTGTTAAAATAGAGCCCTCTGTGTGTGTGACCTAAATCTGCACAATCCTAATGACAGTGTGAATGAATACCCCTCACATACTCTTTAAATATTTACCTTTATAGGGGGCAGGATTTATTAACAGTACCTCTAGATATTTTATAGGGTCTCAACCAGGGGCTTTGTTTAGCTCTATAAGTGCATGGCACAACAAGGGCTCCAAATAAACTCATTGATTTGGTCAGTGTTTTATTTTGTCATCAATATTTACACTTTGTGTAGTTTACTGCTCACAGCTACCACTATGCATGAGAGAGCATAAAGATGAGGAGCAGGCCAGTGAGGAAAACCCAGTTGTATTGAGATCAACAGTGATCATTGACTGACCACTAGAGGGAGTTTTAAAATGTGTCACTGGGGAAAAATTAAAAGCCATAACTTGCTTCCTGTCTCACATCCGATCAGCATGCTGAGTACAAGTGTAGCTCAGTCCTGTCAAGTTGAGTGAGATTGCTCGCCGATAGTCATGCATGACATCATGGAACTACAGTAGGTTCTTTCATTCCTAACCTATGGCATGTTATCTTCAGTTTCCTGCAGTGATATCCATTACTGCATTTCTATACTAAACACGTTTGTTTTTTTCAAAGGATTCTGCATTCTTTAGTCTCCCAGGTTAGTGACACAGCATGTTTTCAAAATCTTGAAAACAGTATTCAATGAGGCCACAAGACCGCCACACGTTTCCCAGCAGGCTACAACACACTTTAGCTGCTTCCTGTCTGCCCACCTCCTGTTGCACAGAGGGAGGGATGCAGAGGACTATCATGGCACAGACCATGCACACACAATGACTCAGGCAGAGGAGTGCATACAATTCTCCTCGGCACGGTCCCCTGAGATACCTATAGCTGGACTTATCACATAATCAGCTGCCCAATGACTCAGGAGGAAAATAATGGCTGAGGATGGTTTAATGTGAAATGAATCCTTAAAAACTTGAATCTGAATGGTGAAAGAACAACAAATCACAGTATGGGTCTTATTTCTTTGAGGGGACCAGTCATGCCTACTGTTGTCCCCCTTAAGCCTCCTGGGAGAGAGAGGGAGAAGGGCAGAGAGGGAGAAGGGCAGAGAGAGAGAGAAAGAAAGAGAGAGAGAGAGAGAGAGAGAGAGAGAGAGAGAGAGAGATAATCCTAGTTGCAGTCTCCAAAGGACGGAAATAATTAGTTAATACCTTTGCACCGTCTAAGCTGGTGATTTTCTTCTGTCTGGGTAATGCAAGACAAGACAGAGTCTCTTTGTGCATTTGAAAAACTGCTGATCACTACTCTTCAAGGGTGATGTTCACCTCTATGTCAGCAGTCAGTGCTTGTCAATCACTTTTCCTGTGTAAACCATTTAAAATTTAGTGGTAACCCATTTGCAACCTAGTGGACGTCCCCCACGAGACTGAGGCTGATTGACAGCTCCCTGAAGACATCACCATTATACTGTCATCATGTGTGAACCGTCACCAACAGAGGGGGGCGGCTTCCTGTGAGAGTACAGCATCCCCCCCAAGTCTACCATAAATCACTGATGACAGAGAAATACCTTGCAACTGTTTTCGATGAGATGTGAAAAAAGTGTCTTACCTGGGTCAAAGAGGTTATATATTGAAAGCTTCCTCCAGGACTGAGTATAAACTACTGGACATATTACCACTACACTGAGAAGGACTCTGGTAGGGTTCATCTTATTTCCACAGTCTTTTCAACCTTTTCAACATGTATTATGATTTTACATGAGAATTCATGGATCTGGATGACAAACCTTTGTCATTTCAGGCAAGACATTTTACTGAATGGTTTGAGTGAGTTTGGTGGAAATCCCTATAAAAATCCAGACGTGGTGAATTTTAATGTGGTTTCAAATGGAGACTTCCTATTGTTCTTGCTATACATTTTTCATAATGTCTAAAAAAAACAGCACTGTTGTTTAAAATGATCTCTCGAGTCGTACCTGTGTCTGTATGTATCGAAAAAAAAGTGCTGAATCGTCTTTGGTAATGCTCCACTGGAGCTATTCTTGGGTGTCCCTGAGGGATAAGGTGTAAATCAACTTTAGTACTTTACCTGCAGTTCACACCAGGCCACCTCCACCCACGTTTCAGTATCCAGGCCTTTGTAGACGGTCTTGAAGGACCCTCTGCCCAGTTCAATGTCAAACTTGAGGAACCTTCCTCCTGGAGATGTGGACACGGCCTTCATCTCCGCCTCCTCCTCGGTCTCCTCACTGGCGGCCTTACTGGCAGATTTAGCATCATCATTGCAAGTGACATTTAACACACCTTCCCCTTTCACAGTCTCAGCGCCGGTGCTCTGTGTTGCACCGTCTCTCTGTTTACTTTGGCCCTCAGTGTCGTTGGGCCCCTCTTGTATCCCGGTCACCCGAGTCCTGTCCACTATTGTTCGTAGGTTTATATTAAGGATCTTACTCTTGTTTTCACATTCAGCTGCTTCAAAGGCATGATCGTCTGTGTCCGAAAACCACAGACTTCTCCTGATGAATCTCTGATGCACATTCCGCTGGTGTAAGGAGGGGTACGCACTGGGGTCGCTGCCACCTCTCGTCACAGGGTCCACCAGCTTCCCATCACTCAAGGCCAGGTCAAGCTGAGAGCTGGTCACAGACGGGTGTTTCAGTTCTTTGTGGGCCTTGGTGGTGGAATTGGGCTCCGGCTCCATTGTGATTTTGGGGTTCATTCAGTCACTTTGGGTTTCCAGGTCACTCCCATGGCTCGACTTCCCAACATGCAGATTCAGAGGCGGGTTCCTGCAGCGCCCACTCGGTGACGCAGTTTGCCGGTGGAGGCCACTGATAGCACTGGGGTGGATGATGGCATAGACGAGATTTAATGAGTTTGGGTGAGCTGTGGAGAGAGATGTTGACCGTTAGGCAACAAAAAACCCGTATGTATGAATTTCCACGGTGGAAAACAGTGCTTAAACACAATGGAATCAAACGGTGTCCGTCATTAAGGAGTTAACATTTGAGAATAAACGCAGGTGGAAGAGAAAAAGATAACACGAGCAAGAGCAGAGAAAACTAGCTAACAAGCTCAAGTTGACGTCAAGTTTCTCCTTTTAAAACGTGACATATGTGGTTTAGATTTACCCCAACACCCTTTTAATACATTAATAATTCACAAAACACTGTAGTGGTATTTATATTGAACAAGTGGGCGACTCACCTGACTGGAAATTGTATACGGGCGAAGAGAGCTCGGCTTCAGTCACGCGCTGGGGGAAATCACGGTGAACCTGCCCGAGTCCGGTGTTTGGGCAGAACCGTGGCTAATGGTTAGCACGAAGCCGAACGTCCAACGACAAAAGGAGGGCGTTAAAGCCCCTCTATCTGCGTGTTATCCTCATTTTTAATACCCGAGCCGCCACACGCACATCCAGCTTCAAGTGGCCGTCTTGCTAACAGAAAACACCCCTCGTGATAACGGCTGAAAAGGAGCAGAAAATGACGATTTATGTCTCAATTTGCCGGGCGCTCGCACCCCCGTTCGCAATGCTGAGTCTCCTGGCTTTGCCCTCCGTGGTGACTGCTGCTGTCTCTGCGGAGGGACCAGTTCAAGAGCCGCTGGGCCGCTGGAAGTCGAAGACACCTCCGTCGTCGTCGTCGTCGTGCTACTCCGCACGGATGCGAATTACCGTGTTCGACTGTTTTCGCTTGTCATCCTCTTTCTAACCCTCCATTCGATTAAAACGCCGGCGCACAAATGTGTTTCCCATTCAGCTCGCTGGGTTCCACGCCCCTGGTAACGACCGGAGGATCATCCAATCACGTGGCTCAGCGAGACACCTCCACCACAGAGAGGCTGCTGCTGCTGCTGCTGCTGTTGCTGCTGCTGCTGCTGCTGCTGCTGCTGCTGCTTATGATCAACACACATACACTGGCAAATATCACATCAACACAGCCTGTGTGTGTATTACACGATCAATTAAACATTACCTGCAAAATATCAGTCATGCCCATTGTGTGTTTATTTATCTTAGGTGTGTGTGTGTGTGTGTGTGTGTGTGTGTGTGTGTGTGTGTGTGTGTGTGTGCGTGTTAGGTTTGGGTAAGATTTTGTTTGGCCGAGGTAAGGCTTTTTGTGACCCTTAAATGTGAATTGATTATATTTCAGTTAAAATTAAGATGAATGGTTATTATACTGGTTAGGTTAGTTGAGGTTTAGGCCAAGGTTAAGTTCATGTTTAAATGTGTGTTAGATTTAAGCCAAGGTTAGGTTAAGAAAGTAGTGGGTATAAAATGAAATTAGTAAGTCTCAAAAATATTTGTATATCAATAAAATATGAAGTGCTCAATACAATATAATATAATATAACTAATATAATATAATATAATATAATAAACCCCTCACCAAAGTAGTTGGAGCACCATCAAATGATGTCTCTGTTACATTATGTTAAATAGTCACTGTATCCACATATCGACTCTTCCTCTACAACGTGATCCACTTTACAGAGATCACTTTCCTGGAGCTGCAGGCTGCAGGTGAGGTGCAGTGTTCTGTGCATGCAGGAAAATAATGCACGGCAGTGGCAGCAACCGGAGAAGTGGGACTGAGGTAAGATATTTAATACCATCTTTTAAATAAGGAAATGGAAATTCTGCATTGTTCTGCACAAGACTGATGTAACATACTTCAAACTGGGCTGCTCAATTTACAGCTGCAAGAAACAAAAGACACATTAGCATTAAAACCAAAGTGCTGAGCATGAGCACAATTAGCATTGGGTGGACATGCATTGCATCAGCTGTAGTCAACAGCTACTTACAGGTTTATGGGGTAAGACTGAAGTGCAATTATTACCATTCTGTGGCAGATATGGAAAGTGAAAGAAATGTATCTATATCCTCTTGAGAGTACACACATTGTTTATATTTACATTAAGAGCAAAGTATCACTGCAGAGGCCGACATGTTGCATCGCCATGTTTTCACAGCAGCCCAGAATGAACAAGCTATACATCTTTTTCGTAGAAATTCTGAATTCATTGTACCATAGGTTGTCCTATACATTTGAATAGTGTTAAGTCATGCACACTGCAGCTTTAATGCAAGTTATACAGAAAACAGGAAGAATGTTAAGTGCATGTAAACACAGAATGAAACAGACAGCCACATGCCAGGCGTGTGGGGTGTGATGGCTTTAGCCTGCATGGTTCAGATGAGGACTGGTGCACTGTCGGCACCTGAGTGACCTTGTAAATAATGAATGACCTGCTTTGTTTCCGTTTCAGTGGCCAAAATGCACACACACAGACACGTGCAGACACAAACACACGCACACACACACACACTGTTTACTTTTATATAATGTCATCCTCCTGCGTGCCACCACACCACAGGCTGCAGCAGGACGCAGTGTTTATTGTGTTATCTTTTAGTTTTTTTTTTTTTACGAGGATTGAAGTTGCCATTTCAGAAGTGATTCCAGTACAGTGCGTTCGTTTAGAGCCGCATCAAGTTTTACAGGGCAAGGAAATTGACTTCAGTGTGTCATCTACATAGTCACTGTCCATTTAATTTCAGATAGATGCATGTGTGTGTTTGAGCAAGAAGGGCGGAGGAGGAAGAGAGAGAGACAGAGAGAGAGACAGAGAGAGAGTGAGAGAGAGAGAGAGAGAGAGAGAGAGATGTTGGCTGCCAGATACTTCCCTGTGACTGTCAGAGCCAGGCCAGCAGCTGCAGAATGTAATACCCTTACGCTCGATAAAATGAGCAATTGCTCTCATTTGCAATGTGTCTCCCACCAGTGCGAGTCAATAAGTGTGGAATCAATCCACTGTTCTTGTTTTTGTGAGGTGCAGATCTCCTATGCAGACTTTTCCACAGGCTTTTAATATCTTTGTTACACTGAAATCTAAGTGCAATCGGGTTGTGTATCAGATTCCAGCCCCGCACTTAAGCACATTCAAGAACATCTCTT
Source organism: Chascanopsetta lugubris (assembly GCA_016785325.1). Lineage (NCBI taxonomy): Eukaryota > Metazoa > Chordata > Actinopteri > Pleuronectiformes > Bothidae > Chascanopsetta > Chascanopsetta lugubris. The sequence continues at coordinate 40,666 of JAFBJT010104033.1, forward strand.
TTTTTGTTTTGTTTTTTGTCAAAGACTTGTTTTTATTTGTGTGCCAAAACAGGATAGAGGTTGATCTGAACCAGCCATGTTTATTTTGCACTCAAGCAGTCAAGCCAAAGGCCCAATGGAGGATCACGGAAATTAGATTTACAGTTGGGTCGATCTTCATCTGGATGGGAGCCAGGGATTGAGGTGAGAGAGAGAGAGAGAGAGAGAGAGAGAGAGAGAGAGAGAGAGAGAGAGAGAGAGAGAGAGAGAGAGAGAGAGAGAGAGAGAGAGAGGGAGAGAGAAAGAGAGAGAGTGGAGGCTGCTGATAGGGCAAGATTGATGGAGAGCAAGGAAGTGCTGATGTATAAGAAAATTATGTACATCACATTTGCAGATGTGAACTCATTAGCTCTATCATCCTGCTGCTGAACAATAACAAGCTCAGTCAACTGAATAATAAATGTAGGGACTACAATTAAAGGGAGTATATGTAGTTGTTGTTATGTAGTTGTCTAAAAAAATTGGAGGCTACTTGAATTTTTTGTTTTTTTCAAATAACACAAAATCATCTTTAAGATGACAATCTATTGGTTTATTGAGCTTTGAGAGTGCTTAGCCAGCCAGCATGCAATGCCACTTTTTTACCACTAGGACACGTCTACAGCTCTTAGTCTGCCTCGTTTCCAAGTCGGCTGGAGTTCAATTGTTTTGCATCATATTTGAAATGTTTCTCTGCAAAGCATACCTCATCATCATCACAGATATTTACCTCACTTCCTGTAATCATTTCAAAATAAAAGCCAGTAATTCTTGCTAACTGAATCTGCTCGTTTGTTTCAGTCTGGCTTTTGTTTTTCTTTTGTTTTATCTCAGGGCTGTAGCTTGTGCTGCAATCTATCTGCTCGCACAACACCACCCCCTGCTGCTGATGAAAGGAACTATGCCAAAACTACAAAGAGCCCCTTTAAAGCGTGTCATGTATCGTTGCTGCAGAGAGCTCTGCACATGTCAGAGCTCAGCAGTTCAAAGCGGCAGTCACGCTCACTGACACGCAGGTATGCGGCCTAAGTGTTAGTACGATGATGTGGGACAGAGGGGGGAGAGTTTAGGATTAGATGTACAGGTTGAACAAGTTCATTTCTTTGGCCTGGATGTCAGCCAGAACTTTGAGTGGGTCTTTGAATACACAATGAAAATGACTTTCTGTGGTTCAGTGGAGCTTATACTCAATCTTCGCATATTTAGATGTTAGAGCCTTTTGGATTGTGCTGCTGCTTGCTGAGAGACAGGTGGTCTTTATGAGGGGGGGGGGGGGGGGGGGGTGGGGGGGGGGGGGCGTAGGTTTACCGACTTAAATAGAAATGGAATTGGGAGGTAGTGAATGTGAAGGATTGTGTTTTTAGTTGTTCTTAGAGTTCCACATGAATTGGCACCAGTCAAAGTCTCTGCAGGGATTTGATTGATTTCTGTATCCTACCTAGTAGTTACCTTTCCACTTCAAGATAATAAATCAAAATTAAATCTGAAAGTGAGGATTCATTTTCTATTTGTCGTGTCTGGGGAGCAGGTACCAACTCACTGCCATATGCTTTTCTGTGTGTGACAAGAAATAAGAAGGAAGTCACTTGAGATTCTTGGTAACATTGTAAGAGAGGAACTTTTCAACATGTTGTAGGAGACCTGTGATTTGTCCATTCAGGGCTACTGTACAAACATTGTGGCCTCTGTCGAGCATACAGATGTCATTCATATATAAAATGGATGCAAATACATAGTAAATGTGTGGAAATCAAACCTCTGGATTTCATGATTGTTATATCACTTCTATCAGATTCTGTTGGAAGCAGGATATGTAAGGTGTCATCGTTAACCACAATAACAGCAATAACATTCCACCCGGCTGCAGTCAAACAACTTTTACTTACTCACCCACTCCCCGCCCCCATCTCTCTCTCTCTCTCTCTCTCCCTCTCTCTCTCTCTCTCTCTCTCTCCTCTCCCCTGAGTGTGTTTCAGGCAAAGAATGCAGTGTGAATAATTCAGCACAAAAATAAGCATTGAAACCCAGCACCAGCTGAGAGCCATTTTTATTAATGAAGACTTTCCCCTTTACAATGTGCGAAAATGTCAGTACATCCATTAACTCATGGTGTGTGTGTGTGTGTGTGTGTGTGTGTGTGTGACTTCCAACCGCTCTGTTTTTTAGAATGATGTCATCAGCAGGGCCAGATATTCAAATCTGAGTTACCTTCTACCTGAATCCAGTGCATCCTGATTTGTTTTTGTTGCAAAGTTTCTCTTCACCCCGTGTGACAGTGTTACTCAATAACCCCTATCTGAACCCTGCTGTGAGTTACTGTCCGGTTATCAGCCGCACGATACCGGCAGACCGTGGTATTGAATCTAACGAAACACCGGTGTGCACACAAGATGGGAGTCAGACTGTAAATACAGTACGTGAGAAAAGTTCACGTCGGTGAAATTTGGAGACCAAATCATGTGCTGTGCTTCGAGACACCCTGAGTGCACGTTTCCAACCGGTGATCTCACAACAAGTGTTATCTCAGTGTGCCGTGTCGACTCTGGGACACAGGGCTGTCTTTGACTGCGCCTGCGTTGGGGAGGGGGCAGCGTGTCTGACCCTGACACGCCAGTGACAGCGTGCCAATTGTGGCGTTTGGCACAGACCACAGTCACAAGGGCACTGTGCCACTGTTTTTTCCCAGCGCACTGTGATGTAACATGTTCAGATGAGTTTAATGGGAGACTTTCTCTACCGTGGCACATTAAAGCTCCAGGTGAGGATTTGAGGGAATGTGCATTATATGGGGAAGTTTTGTGCTATGCAGTCAAGCGACTGTGCTTGGTTCCCATGTGGCAGTGACACATGATACAAACGTTTTTAGGGTTTTTTAAAAGTTTTTGGCCACACCTCTGACAGTGATCTGACAGAGCCAGTGCATTGTTGCTTGCTCATGCAGTTGTGCTCACTAACTCGATGGAGCTCGGAACTGATCTGGAAAACAACAGTAGCCATGCGAGTGGCTCCAGAGCAACCCGCTGCGCACCTGTAAGAGAGAAAGTGCTGGTAAAAGGTTTGTGACTCTTTTCCTTTTATCCGCGGGTCAAACCAATGCTGTTCTACCAAGAACCAAGGTCTCGCCACACGAATGTTGAGCACAGGAAGTTGTCCACCACTTGCTTTGAAAAATGATTTGAAGAACAGCAGTTGCTGAATGTCCGCTGGTTATCACCGGTGAGAAAGAACTCCAAAATAATCACCACTGAGTACAAGCTCTCCCTCAACCCTCCGAGCCACACAGATGGAACTGTGCGTTCCCTCCCTCTCGTACATCACGTCAACGCTGCCAGCTGATAGTTGCTGTGAGTCTCCTGAAGACTCAGTAATTCAGCTGCAGCCAAAGTCTGAACCAAATTAGAGGGTGCCGCTGATCTCATCTCTCTTTTTCGTCTCCGTCCTCGGAGCAGAGGAAGGGACGGTTCACACTGGGGTTCGGCTTTTCCTCGACTGACTCTGAGCAGCTGCACGGCTGTGTTGTGAGAAAAGCGGAGGAGACGGTAGTGTTGATTATACCATGTTTGAAGAGGGTGAGCGGGTTTTTGGCCTTGGTGGGACTGAAGCTACGGCGGGCACGTGGGTTATTGTGCAGGTCAATTATGTGTTTTCATAACTTCGTAAGCAAAAAGAGGAATATGTGATAAGTTATGCATTTACTCTTCTATTTGTTTATCTATTTATGTATCGATTTGGAACAGTGATGCTCAAAATAAATAACCGACTGTTTATTGAGTACGTTATCGCATCAAAGAAAACAACATTTGATAGTCCTCATCAAGAAATGTATTACAATCATATAGTCATATACAATCACAGACAGAAGTAACAAACCCTGCAACCCCCCACCCCCAGCACCAAATCCTGCAGGATCAATCTGTATTAAATTAATGGAGAAAATATGTATCATAGATTGATACAAATCATAACATTTCTTAATATACATTTATGTTCCATTCATCATTCCAATTGCTCACTATCCAGGACCTGCTGGTCAGTTGTTTTTGTCTCAGCAGTCCAGAGTCCACGGGGACTGGAAGTGGTCATTTGAAGCTTGACCAGTATGACGTAAACGTCGCCCACACAGGAATCAATATCTTACAAAAATCCAAATCAAACCTCATCACTTGTTACATCATACACAGTGTGCAGCCTAAATCACTATAATGACTTTAAATCCCCTTTTCATTGTCTTCATACTATCCCATATATCTGAGCAGTTTAAGGGTTATGAGTGGGGCCGAGTCAATCCCAGGTAACATTGGATGAAGGGCTGGCTTCACCCTGGACACAACAACAACAACATGTTGCAGCAGGGTCAATATATCCGCCTATCCGCTGATAACACTAGATTGCCCTGGCTCCCGGATCAGGGGTGGGATTCCCACGGGAACCATAGAAGAAGAGTGCTGCGATGGTCTCCAGGATATCATAGAGTCATGATGGACACGTTAGAGTTAGAACTGCGCGAGGAGTAATTCTCCCTCTCCGTGTCTTTGTTTCCATATGGACCCGTGAGGTCGCATTGATGCAGAAATATAGATTTGACCCACATTTCACATGCCACATCTGGACCACATGCTATATGAAGTCATGGCACTTGATAGCCTTTCATAAATTATGTATACTTACCATTTACCACATGGGTCACCCAAGGTCTGCATCCACAATACATCTTGCTGAGAGCACACGTTAGTTATGAGATGTTTGGGACATATTTGCTATTGTATTAGTGAGCAACATGGAATGCACACATTCATATTCTGTCTTTTTTTGGGGGGGGTGCATAAGATGAAGGCTGAACATTTTGGAAACCTCTGATCTCGCACACATTGTTAGGTTTGAGTTTAGTGCAGTGATTTGAGAGGGGTAGTCAGATCGTTAACATGCACAGTTAAACTGAGCTATGGCTCAATAGGCGATCTAATTAGATCACTGTCCTTGTCCCAGTATACAAGCGTGGGTGGAGAATCGATTTATTGACCGAATTATTGCTGACACTGCAACAGCAGGTGGTGACATAACCCCCTTTTTTAGCCTGTTAAAGCAGGACCACACGTCTGGTTGACTCTAATGTCCCAGATGAAGGAGTTAGCATGCAGCAACCTGGTATCACGTCAACTGGTCAATTGGGCAACGTCACTGCTTTGCCATGCTCGATATCCATAGTGTTTATGGTGTTTGTTCAAAGGAGGGATTTACTAAGATTCTAGTGGGATTTTTATGTCTTAAAAGTACAGTTTTAGTTGAGTTGACACAATACAGTATATATATTTTTTTGCATTAATTAAAGGAGCAGTGTGTAAGATTTTGGTCATCTTTGTCACTTTTATCATTAAAAATAAATATTACAAAATAATGATATTCTCAACCTAAACGTATTTTTGTTCCCATCAGCCCAGTAATGTATATTTACATGAGGAGCGGGTCCTCTCTACGGGGGCCGCCATGTTTTAGCCCAGAGTGGATGTACTAAACACCTTTTGAATTTGAATGACAACTGAGGGTTACCATCGGTTCTCCTGCAGGCTCCTCGGAATGGTAAGGGTGCGGTGATGAATACAACATGCAACCTCACCACTAGATGTCACCAAATCTTACACACTGCATCTTTAAAGTACCAAACCATTTCCTCGCTGTGATTCGATGTCGCTAAATCCCAATTTGAAATCTTGGCTCTTGGACACAAGAGCCTTGAACACAGCTCACGCTGCCTCCGTCATGTTCCCAACCTTTGAATGGGCCTGTTAGCAGTGCGTCTGCATGTCCTTGCTGTGCTAATGGCTCTGCTTTCAAAGGTCACCCATCTGTAATGGCTGCCCGCTGTGCTGGTTAGGTAAAGAATGATAACCGGATCCTCACCAGCGCTGCACAGGAAGTGAGAAAATGACTGCTGGTGTCATCACTATGCTGCCTTTATGCTCTGCTGGGACATCAGACAATCTCAGCTCTGCCTCTTTCCAGGCATTCTCCTCGCAGGCATTATCTCAAAGCCCCAAACATTATCTCTGTGTCAATTACTTCTCTCTCTCCCCCTCTCTCTCTCTCTCTCTCTCTCTCGCTCCACCCCACCCCCACAGGGCTCCCATGCAGATGCAGAGCCTGGCGGCCCAGCCGCGCTCGACATGAACCGCTATGCTAATAAGAAGAGTGCGGCGGAGAGCATGCTGGATGTGGCTCTGCTGTTGGCCAACGCCTCACAGCTGAAGGCCGTGCTGGAGCAAGGGCCGGACTTCAGCTTCTACGCCCCCATCGTCACCCTCATCAGCATCTCGGTGTGTCTGCAGGTCACCGTCGGGGTGCTGCTCATCTTCATAGGTGAGAGCTCCATTGTTAGCGCGGGGGGTGGGGGGGGGGGGCTTCAGGAGGGGGAGGGGGGGGGGGGGGGGGGGGTCTTCAGGAGGGTCTGACACGCTTCACCCCCTCCCGTTTCATCGCCCTCCTCCATGCATCCCGGCCGTCAGTCAGATTGAAGACCACCACATGTCACCTTTCACTGTACAATGGATCCCCGCCCCCCCCACCCCCCCCCCCTGCCCCCCCCCCCGCGCCAGTGTCAAGTCCACCGACCCCTTTGCAAATAGCCCATTACCCGTCGTAACCATGGTAACCGGGCCAAGACACCAGGTCAGAGTTCACGCGGTTTTAGAGCTGCTGTCAGCACTTGTGGGAGTCAAGGGAAGGGACGGTGATTGTGTTTGCTCGCTCTGCTGCGTACGTGCAGAGACGTGTCCGTCTGGGAGTGGCTGGAGAGAGAGACCGTGCATCCCGGGATGCGACTTGAAGAGGTCTGGGTGGGACCGTCACGACTGAAATTTAGAGTAACGGCTTCATTCAGACGGGGAGTGAACTTTAACGATGTCACACTGACTCATCTCAGCCCCCAGCAGACGGGCAAATACAGGAAGTAGAACGGCACATGGTCGAATGCTGCATACGCCTCCACCATTGTCTCGCAGTCTCCGACTCAATCCAACTGCATCAGATATCAAACACGTGTCCCGGCATGAAGCCACATTCTATTCACTAGATCCGGACCATGTGAGGATCTCCAACCAACACTCTTAACACTTTTAAACACATGTTTGAAAAGTGCTTCACAATAACAAAGAGAATAGTCTCGTTTAAAAGCACATCGGCTCTTTCATTAATACGTACTAATACTGTACATACATGGCAACAGGCGAAAATACATGCATGGAATAGTCATTTCATTCATCGATTGAATGAAGCCTCACACAAGTAGGATTAAGGAGTAATACCAAACACTAAGAATGATCAACAAATAATTGAAGATCTAGGTAATAAAATAGATCAAGCACCCGATACCTCTCCTCTTTTAAGTGGAACACATTCTGATAAGAGTGTAATTCTGCTTGACATTGATCCAAACCCCTATTCTTACTCTTTTCTTCTTGATTGATATCCTGGTTATTAACCACTGTCACTGTAATTATGCTATTTTATTCTTAGACAAACTGTTGAGTGTGTGTGTGTGTGTGTGTGTGTGTGTGTGTGTGTGTGTGTGTGTGTGTGTGTGTGTGTGTGTGTCTGTGTTTTCAAGGCTCATGTGTCAGCTAGACAGTGGGTCACCATGTGAGAGTCATCACACATTCATGAACGCTCGCCCCCCTTGCACCCCCCCCCCCACACACACACACTCACCACAGTGAGCCGAAGTGCATGCGCAC